>JAHBCN010001186.1:0-126927 GCA_019359885.1 Listronotus oregonensis
TGTACTATTCTTGTAGGAAAAACGAAAAAGCCTAACTTTATCTGCTCTTCGACTCACTCGGCAGTCATAATATTGACATAGATTTTCCGACATTTTAACGTTAACAAGAATACAAATTTTTATTACCACCAGGGAAAACACAAACAAATCACAACGCACAAGCGGCAATACAATATGCAATGAATTAAACAAAAACTTATTTTTTTATTTAACCCCAAAAAACTAGCCGTTTTTTGCTTCTTTGATGGCCACACTTTAATTAATAATTCTCACTTTATTTGCAAATAGCAATAAACTAAAAAATACATGCGTTTATTTGATTTTATTTATAAAAAAATAAATAAATTTAGGTGAGCCTATACTAACATTTCTTCTTATGTAAGGATGTCTTATAAATAAAAAAGTAGAATTTGTAAAAATTTGAAATCATGTTTACCAACGTGTATTCTAGGTATAAATATATTTTAGGAAATAATTCCCCACAGTACAAGTTTAAATAATTTAAATTTTATTATTTAATAACGAAAAAAAAAATTAAAAAATAAGATTGGGATTATTAAAACGAATATAAATTCGAAGCCTATTTTTGACAAAAATTATTCCTAATTTCTGTAACTTCTTTTATTGGTTTGGCAACAGTGTTCGTTTATACAGCAGCGTGTGCAGTATATTCTCTCGATGGACGCTCGCTCAAGGAATCTCAGCAAGCGAGCGTCCAAACTTAATACCAAAAATTTTACATTGTTCTGTGTGTCTATAGTGATAACTACAATTGTCTTTGATAGTGTTAAGACTTCTTAGTATAAGCGTGTTTTTTTGTGAATGTATATTTTAAATTATAATAGTAAAAGTTTTTAATATGTGCTGTCTATATAACATAATATGTGTGACAATTTTTTTGTTGTTTTTAATTGCTGGCACAGGCTAAATTCTCATTACGCTTAAGGTAAATCTAGCTTTTGTATTTTTAAACTGCCAAATTCAGAGCAAAATTTGTAATTTTTATAATAATGGTTCTAAAAAAAGACTTGGATAACTAGTCAAAACGTCACCTGTATATATTTTTTAATTAAAAACATGACATAATTTTTGTCTGTTTTACTTTTTTGCCAATCGAACCAAAAAACCAAGAAAAATTCCCAAAAACAATATATCCGGACGGTTCAAGAAAATTTAAGTCATATTATATATATATATATATATATATATATATATATATATATATATATATATATATATATATATATATATATATATATATATATATATATATATATATATATATATATATATATATCTTCAATAAATTAACGCACCACCAAAAAGTAACCAAAAGTCTTAAGTTAATTTTTGTTGAAACCACTTATCCGATATGGACGATTTTTTTTTAATAACAAGTTGTCTCTTTCGGAAAGTTAGTTTACTACTGTATTCGCATAAAAACTTATTTTTTTATAAAAACTGGGTGTTACAATTAAAACGGACTTTTTCCATAAAATGTATAACACCCTGTGGAGTTTAGCAGTTACAGTATTAATTTATAATTCAAAACAAACTCTAGCCTTATCTTTTTATAACATTTTGTTTTTTGATTTACTCTTTTATCTTAGCTACTACAAGCTAGCTAGTACACAAGCTAGCTACACAATTTTATAGCAGAACATGTTTTTATGGAGAAATAAATTTAACAAAAAAAAAAAGAAACAAAACACACACAAAGATAAATAGTAAACGAAAGTCTTTCGCCGGCTCATACTTAAAATAAGGGACCGTATATCATTTTGATCCATTTCTTTCCATATTTAAATCAGTCTCCGCCCAACGTTCTCCAGCGTATTTAACTGATTAGGTTACTCTAGTAGTCTTCTTCCAACAGTAGCTCAGAGGTTCTCCATGGGATTCAAATCCGGGCTTCCAGCTGGTTATGCCATGGTATTGATTCCGACTTCTGCGAAATAATTGGTTACAACTCGAGCAACGTGATGCCTGGCATTATCGTGCATCAACAAAAATTATTGCCCTATATATGGCGCAAATGGCACTACATGTTGATCTTAAATCTCCAATATGTACCTTTCAGCTGCACGGCTTTTATTTTTTATGACCAGAAGTTCCGTGCGACCAGTCAAGGGAATGCCTCTCCAGACCATCACAGATCCTCCTCCAAATATTGTGGTACGCCTGTCATTATTGTACAAACAATAACGGGACTCATCAATAAATAATATCTGCTACCATTCAGCCTCTAACCAGTTATGGTGCTCCCTGGCAAAACTTAGCCTCGCTCTCCGATGACCTCTAGTTAAAGCTGGACCTCGAGCAGCAATTCTAGGTCTCAAATTATGTTCCCTTAGTCGACTACGAATAGTTTCTCCACAAACTTGTATGCCACTGGCATCTCGTAACTGACTTTGAAGGGTACAGGCTGTTACAAAACGTTGTCTTAGGGCTGAAAGTCTTAAAAATCGCTCATGAATCGGGGTCGTTATTCGCCTCCTTCCTTGTCCCGGTCTGCGGCCATGACTTCCAGTCTCTGTATCTTTCTACGACCCGTGAAATGGTTGTATGACATACATTAAAAAATCGTACGCCAATTCTTGGGTAGTTCCAACCTTTCTCAAACAGAACTAATGCTTGAGCACATTCTTCACGAGTAAGATTTCGTGTTTCACGTTGCATACTAGCAAAATTAAAGATTTTACCAAAAAAAAAACGTTAAGGAATTACACAGAAAACACACTTTTATAAACTGCTTTTTGACGGCTTCAATTACCTGATGACAATTACTGTTTTTTTCTGTTTTTCCATAGCCTGCTACATACTGTAGTGCTTTTAATGAAAATTAAACACAATAAAAATATGTTCTGCTATAAAATTGTGTTTCTCTTGTAGTAGCTAAGATAAAAGAGTAAATAAAAAACCAAATGTTATAAAAGAAAAGGCTAAAGTTTTCTTTGAATTATAACTTGATACTGTTACTGCTGAACTCTACAGGGTGTTATAAATTTTATTGAAAAATATTCTATACTCTATTACTCTATTCACATAAAAAAATATTTTTTTATGTGAATAGAGTAGTACACTAACTTTCTGAAAGAGACAACATGTTATTAAAAAAAATCGTCCAAATCGGATAAGTGGTTTCGACAAAAATTAACTTTAAACTTTTGGTTACTTTTTGGTGGTGCGTTAATTTATTGGAGAAGTGTATATACAGGGTGATTCAAAAGTTCTAGAAAACAAAGGAAAAAAACTTTTTGAAAATGCCAACCAACCACAACCATAACAGGTAATAATCTATATTAAAAAGAAATTGGCAAGTGCAACGTTGCCAGATCTACCCTAAACCAATGGCAACATTCTAATTTTAAATATAACACATTATATTTGCTTTTATATTCGGATCCTACATAAAATTCTAAGTAATTTTTGTTAATATCGACCTATACCTATTTCCTACCGTTTTTGAGATAATAACTAGTATCTTTTTTTTAGGAACATCATCATGTCAAAAAGGTTTAATATTTACGTGCCTAACCGAGCTGAAAACTAGATTTTTTTTGGATTAGACAATGCATTGACTTAAAAGATCTATATGCTATAATAACGATATATCTTACAGGGTGTCTCGAAAAAATTGCATTTTAACAGAAATTTAATGATGGTAAAAACTTTTTTTTTAATACAACATACTGTATTTTATCCCATTTTCGAATAGACTAATAATTTACCTACAAAACGTCCATACATGTTACTAAACCCATCTGGCTGATCTCCTAAAACAGAAAAAAGAAAAACCCCCCCGGTGTCAAGTCGGTCACCGTTGTCAAGATGAAAATAAAAGAAAAACGAAATTAAAATTAAAACTAAATTTTTAAGAAATTTTGGTGTAAAAATTTAAGATTTTTTTTAATGTTATGTCTCATTATGTGGCGTGTTAATTGATTCTAAGTTTACCTGAAATTACTTCAGCATCAAGCGTAGGTAACCATGTATTAGTTAAATTTAGGGTCATTATTGCTACAAATTTATCTTTATTTAATAATATAAATTTATTTTACGTTTTTTGAACAAGTTTTCTCTGCTAAAATACTAGAAGCATTGCAGTTTATTATGTGGTTGTTATCAATTGCGTGTTGACAGATTTTTGATTTGTGAAATTCTGCATTTTTGATGTATGTTCTATGTTTTTTTGCGAGTTTGGCTAATGGACTGGAAGTTTCAACTATATAAAATTTATTACATTCACAAAGGATCATTTTTTGTGTTTTCATTTATATTGTATGGTTTTGTTTTTGTTTCTTAAGATCTAATAGCGTTTTATGTCTTAAAGATAGTATGAATATTTAATGTATTACCTGTGTGTTGAATTTTATTGGATAAGACAGGAATATATTTTAAACCTAAATTTGTATTAGGTCTATTTTGATTTTGTATTAAATTTGGTTGTTTAAATTTTAGAAAGCATTTGTTTATAAAATTTAACGGATACTTATTTTCAACTAAAATATCTTTTAAAAATTCTTTTTGGTTTTCTTTGTTTTGATCAGAACAAATTATTTTAATTTTATCAAAAAGACTTTTTACAACTCATTGTTTACTATTATTGGGTGATTAGAGTTTAAATTTAAGTATCTGTTGTTCTTCTGTAATTTTAGTTTCAAAATTATTTCCTTTTTTTATTAGAATATCAAAAAAAGAAAGTTGTCAGCTTCTTTTTTCTAAAGTGAAATAAATAGAGGGTCTCATATAGTAATGTGTGATATAGTTATTTTCCTAACAAGTGCGGAAAGTGATATTTTTCCGCACGCGGCTGCCTTTACACGTACGACGCGCAGCTACAGCACAAATTCTTTTCCACCCCTAATCTCTGAAAATGTAATTGTTTCTACTTCTAAAGGAGAAACCAAACTATTTGCTAAACAATTTGCTGCCCATTACACGCTTAATCCTCCTATTAATCTTCCTCTTTCAACAGTTGCCCCTCTTTCTTATAAAATGTCCGATATCATTTTTAAAGTCAAACAAATCAAGCGTATTCTTTCTTCTCTTAATACTTAAAAATCATTCGGGATGAATGGCATACCAGCAATCGTCTTAAAAAAATGTACTCCCGATCTTGCACCATCCTAACTCTCCTCTTTCGAATCTTTTACGACACGGGTATTTTCCCGGAGAGTTGGAATGCTGCACGTGTGTAACCTGTCCCCAAAAAAGGATCCAAAGATCTTCCTTCTAACTATAGACCTATATCTCTTCTTTCTGTTGTCTACAAAGTAATGGAAAAATTCATTAATTTCCAAATCTTAAAGTATCTGGATAAACACAAGATCTTATATAATAGACAGAAACGTCACAGAAGATCCACAGCTGATCTTCTTTCCTTTGTTTCACACAACTGGAACAAGTCCCTTGAGTTTCTGGGTAAATCCCAGATCGTTGCTCTGTACATATCCAAAGCTTTTAATCAGGTCTGGCATGGCGGGCTTCTTAACAAACTTCCTTCTTACGGTCTTCCACCTAAGCTTTGCTCTTGGCTCTCCAGTTGCCTTTCTAATAGACGTATATCAGTTACTCTGGATGGTTATTCTTCCAGCTTCTACCAAATTAATGCTGGGGTGCCCGAGGGCTCAGTGCTGGCACCCACGCTGTTTCTTCTACACATTAACGATCTTCTCTCTTCCACAATCAATCCCATTCATAGTTTTGCTGACGATAGTACCCCCCCCCTCTAGTATTCAATTTCTTAAGCCACCGTGTAATTCTGATTTGGAAAACAAGCGCAGGTCAATGCAGATATCTCTTTCACAGTACCTTGAACTTATTTTGGATTGGGGCGCCAAAAATCTTGTTCAGTTTAATGCCTCGAAAACACAATCATGTTCACACACATTAAAGTCTGCCAATATTCATCCATTACATATGAGCGGCCAATTTCTGCAGAACAAAGAGTCGTTTAATCTTGTCGGCGTTACTTTTGAGAATAACCTCAACTGATACAAGCACATTACATCTATAGCCTCGTCAGCTTTAAAAAAGCTTGGATTCCTTCTTCCAATCTGTATACACTCTATGTATCCCAAATCAGAGCATCTTTAGAATATTGTTCTCATGTCTGTGGAATGGCGTCCCCTACAACACTTAGCATTCTGGACTTCATTCAAAGAAAAGCCGTTTGTCTTATTAATGATCCCACGCTTTTATTTTTGCCCATCGTCGAGCTGTAGCGGATCAGTTGCTCTTCTATAGGTATTTTTACGGCTTTTGCTCCGAGGAGTTGGTCAGTATTATTCCTCCTCTGGCAACTCCTAGCAGAGCAACACGTAGTGCAACTTTTATGCATTATTTTACAGTTCAGTTAGAGAGGCCCTGAACTTCCCGGTTTCTTCGTTCCTTCATCCCTAGAGTGTCAAGGCTATGGAACCTGCTGCCCGCAGAAGTTTTTCCTTCTCCTCCCAATCTCCAAATATAAGTCCCGTGTGAACAAACTCCCTCTCACCACACTTGAGACACCCACGGTACGTTAGTACTTAGGCATCAGCGTTCGTGGACTGTCCCAAGATAAAAAAAGCAGCCAAGAGCGGAAAATTTACTTTCCGCAAGTGTTAGAAACAATATTTTTTCTACAAGCGAGGGGAAAAACCAACATAATTTTAAAGATTTATGATTAAAATATTATTTATTAATGAAGGAATTTATACACTTACTATTATTATTCATAATTATAGTAAAAGTGCAATTGATTGCGTGTTGCAAATTTATTGCTGACGCGAGTTGCTTTTCTGTAGAAAACGTTGACGGCAGCGGCGTTGGGTTCTTGATGAGCCAATCTTTTCAAACTATGGATTTAGTTTTTTGAACCGAGAGGTTTAGTAGATATGAAGATGGCATTGACGGTTGTTTCTGGATAGTGGAAGATGTTTCAGTAAAATTGAGTATTTTGTTTGAAATATCTTTTCTAAAATTTGTTGAATCCTCGAGGTATCCTTCAGCAACTGACTTCTAGCCTCCAAGACGTTTAATGTTGGATATTTGTTCTCCGGAATTTGCGAGAAATGTTGCAGAGGACCGGCGAAAGCTATGCCCAGTATACAGTTCCGGGTTAGAAAGTTTGAGATAGGCCTCTGTTTTCGATGGCATTTTTCCGAAGGTATTAATGCCGATACATTGTACTGTACACGTACACACTGTAACGTACATGTTTATAGTTCACAAAAAATCGCCTATGTGGTGTTGTCGGCTTTCTTAAACCCTCATATTTTCTATATAAATTCAAAAGTTTTCCATTTTCGGAATCTCCAGAAATGACAAAGCTTCTAGAGCTGTGATTTTTTGAGTCTGGGATATGTATCAATACTAAATTTCCTTGGTCTTCAATATGGTCAATCCATATTTTTGTTAACTCTCTACGACAAGCGCCCGCCAAGCCAAAAATCGTAGCCACTTTTATATGTAAATAAGTATCATCTGGCGCTTTATCCATGAATTTAGTTATTTCTTCTTTCAAAAAGACTTTAGCCTTTTTGGGTCTAAAACCAACGCTTTGTTTTTTAAGGTAGGCCGACACTTTGAAAAACTTGCTTAAATCTATTTTCTTTCGTAACCTCATGATACATTTTAGCATAGAGTATCTAGACCATAATGTTTGTACATGTTTTAGATAAATAAAAGAAATGGGCCAGAAAAATCTCTTCTTTAAAAGATTTCACACCCTTACTTTGACACCAGCTCTCAAACATAACAAATTCTTTTTTATACCTGTGACGAGATTTCATGGGCAGGAGATCTATACTTGCTATTTCTGCTGCTTCGATAATCGATGGTGGTAAATCGTCGTCAGAATCCATTCAAAATGTTTCTTTAATTTGGTTGAAAAAAGCGTGACAGAAAATTAATTTTTAATAGATGCATAAACAATGAGTTGCTTGCTATCGATTCTTTGATCATTTATATGGGATTATTAAAAATATGTACTTACATTTGGTAAATTAGGATTATTTATTTAATAAATGTTATGAAAATACTGCAAAATTACAGCAAAATTCAGTTTTTTTAAAACTATTATAAGCAAAATTATGCATTATTTTATAATTAGATACTAATTTATGTTTCAAAAACTAAAAGATTTTATTTTTCTGCACTAGTGCGGAAAAGTGTTATTTTCCGCACGCTTGTAGAAAAAAAATATTTAGACAATGTTCGTCATGGCGATAAAAAAAATGTCATCTATATATCCCGACCAAACTAAAGGTTTATAATGATAATTTTGTACAAAATTGGATTCAACATTTTTCCTAAAAAGATTAATTAATATTGGTGATACAAACAGATACTTAAATATGTACAAACAGATACTTAAATTTTAACTCTAGTCACAAAATGGTAAAAAAGGAGATATAAAAAGCCTTTTTGATAGAATTAAAATAATTGGTTCTGATCAAAACAAAAAAAAAAACGAAAAAGAATCCTTAAAAAATATTTTAGTTCAAAACAATTCTCCTCTTAATTTTATTAACAAATGCTTTCTAAAATTTAAACAACCAAATTTAAGATAAAATCAAAATAGACCTAATACAAATTTATTTTTATCATATATTCCTGACCTATCAAATAAAATTTAACAATAATATTCTTACTCGGTCTACTTTGTTCATACTATCTTTAAAACATAAAACGCTATTAGATCTTAAGAAACAAAAACAAAAACCATACAATATAAATGAAAACACAAAAAATGTTAATTATAAGGTCCTTTATGAGTGTAATAAATTTTATATAGGTGAAACTTCCAGTCCATTAGCCAAACTCGCAAAAGAACAAAGAACATACATCAAAAATACAGAATTCCACAAATCAAAAATCTGTCAACACGCATTTGATAACAACCACATAATAAACTGGAATGCTTCTAGTGTTTTAGCAGAGAAAATTTGTTTAGAAAACGTAAAATAACGGACAGTGCATTTTATATTATTAAATAAAGATAAATTTGTAGCATCAGTATCTGTTAATTTAAATAATACATGTTTACCCATGCTTGATACTGAAGTAATTTCAGGTAAACTTAAAATCAATTAAAACACCACACCAACCCTTTTTTGTCTTTTTAAAAATTATAAAAATACCGGTCAAACAAACTACCTAGTAAGTCATTTATGACAAAACGTCATAAATATTAAAAAAGCTTTCAGAATTTTTTTAATTCTTAAACCAAAATTTCTTAAAACTATGTTTTAATTTCTGGCCGACTTGCTATCAAAACGTAGATTAATGTTCTAAATTTTGGTTGGTTTTTGGATGGTTTTTCTTTTTTCTGTTTTAGTCGATCTGTCAATTCATAGGGGTTAATTTGCCTTTAACCAGGACCGAACTGTTCAAAAAGATTTTAAGGCGCGTAATCCTAACAAAAACATACTAAAAGATGAATCCGCCACAAAACTATAAAACATATATGTATAAATATCATTATGTTATGTTTTTCTACGTAATTTACAAGCAATTGCCCTTTCAAAATATTTTATTGTTGCATCCATCATACAAATAAAATTTAGTAGAAATAATAAGTTTATAACCCATATTTTAAAGCGTGACAATAAAATGACTGTTAAAATAGGTCAATTCCAACCAGTAAGTTGATAAATTGAAATTAAACTTGAAAATCAAACTAACCTCATTTACACTATATTCCCCCTTTTTTGTACATACACAATTCTTGAGTTCTACGGAGAATATATATTTTTGGTTTTACACTAAAGTGGCACACAGTATTTTATAAACACTTTTTAAAAACTTTTTTATATTTATTTTAAACATGGTTTCCATTAAATTGCGAAGTTTTACTTTCAAACAGGGCGCCCATGTTTGCTGAAGAATTCCCTTGTGTATATATTACTGTGAAAGTCCGAAAATGGTTGAATATCGACATTCACCGGTGGATGTCAAATTTAGAAAACAAAAACTGAACAAAAACTAACCAAAACTAACAACTTTGGTGCGTTCTGGTGCGTTTCATACCCAAGAAATGCTGATGTTAGAGTTAGTATGTTTCGGGAAAAATTACAGTTTATAACGGGGCACACCTAACATAAGTTGTCTTTGGAATTTTAATTTGAATATGTTTTTCCTTAGGTTAATAGAAACAACTTTTAAAGAAAATATTTTTTTGCATAAATATACAGGGTGTACCTATTCGAAAATTAGATCTAAAGTTTACATGCATTCAATCGTAAAACTTGTTGAAATGTCCTAAATTTTTATGTGATTTTTGAGATTAACTCAAGCAACTCCTAATTAAGAAATTTCATTGTGACTATTTCGAATACCTTCTTATTTGACAGTGGTTTTTCCTAGGGTTTTTCAATCACAATGGATTGCTATTGTTTTGCTAAACTTTTGTAATGTTTTTTTTTTAACGAAAATTAAAATATTTCAAAATATTTTTTTTATTGTTAAGTTTTAAATATTTTAAAAACATACCTCTTATCTTTCTTTGCATTCTCGACACTTATTCACAATGTGTGATTACAGGTACTTATATCATTGTTTTATCTTTTCAGAAAGTTATGGAAAAGCATTGGAAAAACTGAAGCAGCTTAAGGTTTTTTCAGAACTTGAATATACCATTGGTAGTAATGCATCAGAGCTGGACCAGAACAAGTCGGGCAGACCAAAATCTTCCTTAAAGTAGATCTTTAAACTTTTTTTTCTTTTGACATTTTTAAAAAATAATTGACAGGGACGGAACTTTTTACGCAGTATAACTTTTTACTGCACATAATTGGTATAGATTAATAGCTTTTTTTGTTACACATCCGAGATTTGTATCATATGTGTTTGTTTTAAATATTATTTGTAAATTAAAGTCAAAATTAATGTTAATTGTTTGTTATTTAAATAGCTCAGAAACACATTCCCTGTGTTTTGTGTAATGTTTTTCTTATGAAGTTATATTTTAAACCTGTTTTCAGAGTCTAGCCATTTATTTTTTTTAATAAAATAATAAGGCGTTCGCCTAATTAAAGTGTTAAAAATGTTTTAATACATTTAATGTTTTAATAAAACATTACATAGCTAAACAACTTTTGTAATAAACTTTTTTTGTATCTCTTATAGTTTTTTCAAAAGCTTAATGGTTCATTTTATGTGGAACACCTTCTACATAAATACACTTACCCTTGTGCATTATCTATGCGAATTTAAGTTCTCTAAGTAATATGGTATTATATTGCCATTAGAAAAAAAATTCATGCCTTTATCTCAAACGCATATTTTGCCAACACTTATTTAATAATGGATGCCATCCCATTATCAGCAACACGTGGCGTAATAACGGCCGCTTGACCAAAATCGCGTCTTGTTGATATCTTTTTGCCAATGCTCTGACATTAAAGAGTGCTGGCAATGCAATTAAAGAAAATGTTCATGGCCAGCAAAAAATTGGATATACCTACTTATGTTAAGGAACAAGTGAGCACTATGAATGAATAAGAACTAATTAATCACATTGTCTATAAAATACATACTTTTTAATAGAATATTATTGAACGAAAGAATAAATAATTTAATTTTTTGGGGTTTTTAAAACTAAGGATAAGCTGTTGGCCATATTATGTTTGAAATGAGCATAAAACGGTATCTTAAATGCTATGTTTGTTTAGAAAAACGTTTTTGAATTAATAGCAGCTATAAATGGATTTTAATCCTTTAATGTCAAGTCAGTGCGTGCTAAACAGAAACCCTGAAGAGTGTATACTTTTTAAATGATGCTTTTTTTACGATTCCCGATTTTATTACTGACGAGAAGTAAAAGTTGATATATTCACCACTGAACCAAAATGTATTGCATTGGTCCAAAAAGTCAGTAACCGTAGTTACAAACGCCATTTACCAATGGGGAGACTTTTTTTATTTGTCTTTGCTTACGATATTAATAAATAATAAATAATAATGGTCTAGTTGTTGTAGACATACTACTGCCATCTACAAATTATTTCCAAAACTGTTTTTTACTACCGAATTATAAATAAGCGTACCGGATTGCCAGTCGAAATTTATGTCTAATAAAATTGTTAAACGAAGTTCTTTCACTAGATGTCAGTAATAGTACAAGCAATTTAATGATATATTTTTTAAATACAGTTTATCCTCCATTTGTATATTTCTTTTTCATGAATGGCCTACACTACAAATTGATTATTCAAATTAGATAAGCGTATGTAATGTTGCCTATGCTCGAAAACAAATCTTAAATCTTTAAATGGAAGAAGGCAATATTGATTATTTCCAGCAGTCGAGGTAGATATGCAGGTAGGACGGTAGGTTGCTTTCTGTTTAGTTATTCTAACCTAAAAACATTTTGTTTAAAAAATAACTGAAAAGTTTACGTGTTACTAAGTTCCTTTTTGTGGCTGTTTGTTTAAGTGTGGCGCTTTTTTAAACTTTACGTTTTTCTTTAGTTCCTTAATATGCTAGTAACCAGGACCTCAAATGAATGTTTTTCCGTAGAAGTAAGTAGTTTTCCCTTTCTTATTTTTTATACCATGCATGATATTTAGCAAAAATACCAGAGTTAAAAACTTCTTGAAGTTTTAATTTAATTTGTAAGCATTTAATTTTTTAGATCAATATTTAAAGTAAAAGTAAATGATCAGCTTCTAAAACACACAGACAGTACACCGGTTAGGTTCTTAAAATTCAGAAATGTTACTTAGATACAGGGTGATGTCTTGTTATATACCTTAAAATTTTAAATCGTTTTTGATTTTCTTTTTTTGTGGCATTTACCCTTTTTGCGTTATGTTTATTAAAAAGGATTGGATAAATTAGATAGGTATCATCAATAATTGTAAGCAAGCCCTTCTAGCAAATTTTAAATTTGACTTTAATAGGTAGGTGGGTAATAATAATTTCGATTTTGAAAAAAACGTTTTGTGACTAAAGTTGCTCCTGTTAATTAAAAAAAAAAAACGGGTAATTGTCTCGAAAGTTGCCTCCTCTCCGATTTTGACCAAATTTGGTATACGGGGGTTTTTTGGGGCGCTGATTACGAATCTGAAAAAATATTTTTTCGGCAACGTTTCGTTTTCGAGATATTCATCATCAAAGTTGAAAATCAAACTAACCTTAATTTCACTATATTCCCCCTCCTTCTTTTTGTACACAATTCTTGATTTTTATATAAAGTGGCACACAATATTTTATCAACACCCTTTAAAACCTTATATTTTTATTTATTTTACACCTTTTTTCCATTAAATTGCGAAGCTTCACTTTTAAGCGGGGCGGCCATGATTCTCTAGTGTATACATGGTTGCAGCCACGATCCGACGTGTGAAAGTAGAGGTTTGCAATTAAATGGAAAAAAGGTGTAAATTAGATATAAAAACAAGTTTTTAAAAGGTGTTTTTAAAATATTATGTGCCAATTTAGTGTAAAAATCAAGAATTCTGTGCAAAAGAAGGAGGTAAATAAGGTTAGTTTGATTTTCAAGTTTGATGATGAATATCTCGAAAACGAAACGTTACCGAAAAAACATTTTTTTAATTCGTAATCAGCGCCCCAAAAAACCCCCGTATACCAAATTTGGTCAAAATCGGAGAGGAGGCAACATTCGAGACAATTACCCAGAATTTTGTTGAATTGATTACATAATTGAAGTTGTTATTGGAAAGTAATAAAATTTTACTCGTCATTTTCGGGAATGCTTAAGAACTTGCGGTAAAAAATCTGTCACTTCAAACCTCGATTGAAACATTGTTTAAAACATGCAGTTATTTTATTTTTGTGCTTCCACTATGTATTGTCCTTTTAAGCCTAGGATCACACTAGCGTTTATTCAACTTGCGTTTAAAAGTACGCCCTCACGCGCGTTTTAGCATTCCGGTGGAACATTTTACCGGGCACACATTAACGCGCGTTAAATTAAACGCACGTGGTATCGACCGGTGTGTGATCGGTGATATTTTTCACTGGAATTCTGCAATGTGTGTAACGACGTACTTTTAAACGCACGTTAAATATACGCTAGTGTGTCACTGGGCTAAACTGTTTACGTTTTAATGCGTGGTGCACTATATAAGGTAAGGAAAAGATAACACAATTTAGAAGGAAAATTTCACTTGCGTTAATAATATTGCGATATTGCTCACAATATCTTAAGAAAAAACGCCCAAAAAAGCTAAGGATATGCAGTGCAATGAAATAACAACAGGGCAATTTAAATTGCACTGGTTTGCATAGGGTTTTACACTAAATGTACTTATATTAAAAATGTGTCAGCTTTATATTAAAATTCTTTTTACAGAATGTCATATGTCAAAAAAAACCACGTGACTTAAAAAAGTAAGCTTACGTGAATAAGATCTATCTTAAGGTCTTACGCATGCGTGAAATGTCAGCTGTCAGCTGTCAACTGGTATGTCAAAAACCTTCGGCCATCGTCACGGTAATCTCCGACGCAGACCCGGTAGGTTCGGAGCTCGGAGCCCTAGAGCACTAGTATTCCGGGCTCGGAGCCCTAGAGCTGTCACCCTCTCTAGGGTAAAAGGGTGAAAAAAATTATCGAAAATAATTATTTCAAGTTAATACATAATTCCTCATAGAATCTAAGAGTCTATACCTTTTAAGAAATAAAATAACAATATCTATTGTGTAGACCTGGTATAAAATTTATAAAAACTATTGTACAGGTGGTGACCTAAAATCAGGATCCAAAACTTGTTACCAAAAGCTAATGGTTATTAATAACATAGGTAATTTTTGGATAGGAAAAAGAGATTTTTGCAACTGATTATTTACTAAGGGTCTTATTGATTTAAAAAATGTAATTCTAGATAATTGGAAAAATACAGTTGGGTTAAGAAGGCCTTCTAATAATAAAAATAAAAAAGTACAATGTATACAAAAAAAAAACGATAAGTATGTAATACTTAATATTACTCTGATTTTTTATTTTTTGTCAAAGTTTTAAAATTATTATAAACAAAGAATTTTTTAAAACTTTTATGGCGTGATCTTTTTAGGAATGTATATAAGAAAGGCTCCAGGAAGCGAAAAATTTTTACGTCAATTATTTAAACATATTTCTCAACGTGCAATAACGTAATATAACGTACTCGGTTTTGACTTCGAGCGCGCAACCAAAAACGTCGCGCGGATGCCCATTTTTAGCGTTAAATTAAAATTATAAATAATGGAGAGAGAGTTCCGAGAGTTGGGACTTTTTTTGAAAATTTTCTTCTTTCCAAAGACCTTTTTTACAATTTCCGCTATCTCTTATGGTGTTTGAATTATCATCAAAAATCGAAAGGGCTTTATTTTGCGTTTTTTGTAAATAACAATTGCAATATTTATTGGCAGAAAAAATCCTCAAAACGCATTTAAGATTTGCATTCCGCTTCGAATGAGCTATCGCTCATATTTTTTGAAGTCTTCTATTTTTCGCAGAAAACACACTTCTCGACTAGACTATTTGTATGAAGTTGAGTTATGGTCCCTAAAAGGTAGCACAATAAACAAACTTAAAGCATTTCATATATTTTTTTTATTTATCTTGGGACAGTCCACGAAGGCTGATGCCTAAGTATTAACGTACCGTGGGTGTCTTTAGTGTGATGAGAGGGAGTTTGTTCACACGGGACTTAAATTTTTGAAGATTGGGAGGAGAAGGAAAAACTTCTGCGGGTAGCAGGTTCCATAGTCTTTACACTCTAGGGATGAAGGAACGAAGAAAGCGGGAAGTTCGGGGCCTCTCTAACTGAACTGTAAAAGGATGCATAAAAGTTGCACTACGCGTTGCGGAGAAGGAACCATACTGGCCAACTCCTCTGAGGAGAAGCCGTGAAAATACCTATAGAAGAGCGACAGATCCCCTACAGCTCGACGATGGGCAAGGAGAGGAAGCCTTTCTGTGAGCGTTGCATCATTAATAAGACGAACGGCTCTTCTTTGAATGGAGTCCAGAATGCTAAGTATTGTAGGGTACGCCATTCCCCAGACATGAGAACAATATTTTAAAGAGGGTCTGATTTGGGATACATACAGAATGTACAGATTGAAAGAAAAAAAATATTTTCTGGCTCGAAAGAGGAATCCAAGTTTTTTTGAAGCTGCCGAGGCTATGGATGTAATGTGTTTGTATCAGTTGAGGTTATTCTCAAAGGTAACGCCGACAAGATTAAACGACTCTTTGTTCTGCAGAACTTGGCCCCTCATATGTAACGGATGAGCATTGGCAGACTTTTTTCGCGACAGCGAACATGACTGTTTTCGAGGAATTAAACTGAACTAGATTTTTGGCGCCCCAATCCAAGATAAGTTTGAGGTCTTGTGAAAGATATATCTGCATTGACCTGCGCTTGTTTTCGAAATCAGAATTACACGGTGGCTTAAGAAATTGAATACTAGAGTGAAGGGTACTATCGTCAGAAAAACTATGAATGGAATTGATTGTGGAAGAGAGAAGATCGTTAATGTGTAGAAGAAACAGCGTGGGTGCCAGCACTGAGCCCTGGGGCAACCCAGCATTAATGTGGTAGAAGCTGGAGGAATGACCATCTACACTAACTGATATACGTCGATTAGAAAGGAAACTGGAAAGCCAAGAACAAAGCTTAGGTGGAAGACCGTAGGAAGGAAGTTTGTTAAAAAGCCCATTATGCCAGACCTGATCGAAAGCTTTGGATATGTCAAGAGCAACGATCTGGGATTCACCAAGAAACTCAAGGGACTTGTTATAGTTGTGTGAGACAAAGGAAAGAAGATCAGCTGTGGATCTACTGTGACGGAATCCATATTGTCTATCATGTAAGATCTTATGTTTTTCCAGATACTTTAAGATTTGGGAATTAATTAATTTTTCCATTACTTTGCAAACAACTGAAAGAAGAGATATAGGTCTATAGTAAGAAGGGAGACTTTTGGATCCTTTTTTGGGGACAGGTTGCACACGTGCAGCTTTCCAACTCTCCGGGAAAATGCCCGTGTCGTAAGAGATTCGAAAGAGGCGAGTTAAGATGGGTGCAAGCTCGGGAGCACATTTTTTTAAAACGATTGCTGGTATGCCATCCAGCCCAGACGATTTTTTAGTATTAAGAGAAGAAAGAATAGGCTTGATCTGTTTGACTTTAAAAATTATATCGGAAATTTTATGAGAAACAGGGACAACTGTTGGAAGAGGAAGATTAATAGGAGGATCAAGCATAGAATTGGCAGCAAATTGTTTGGCAAATAGTTCGGCTTTTCCTTTGGAGGTAGAGACAATTCCATCTTTAGAGGTTAGGGGTGGAAAAGAATTTGTGCAAAAGTTCTGACTAATATTTTTGTCAAAGGACCAGAAAGCTTAACTGCCATTTGAGCAAGAGAGAACTTTATCTTTTATTCGATTGTTAAAACGGTCTTTTGCTTCTGAGATGGTCTGATTATACTGATTTCTCGCTTCGATGCTAGCCTGTCGATTTTCGGGACTGGGGTTTTGAAGAAACTTTTTGTGGGCTTGAATTTTTAAAAGTCTGGCTTTGTCGCAGGATTTAGAAAGCCACGGTTTGTGATTTGAAGTTATGGGGTTCTTTTTAGTGTGGAGAATATAGGTCTCAATGCCTAGTTGAATTGTTTCGGTAATTTGTTTACATATTTCGGAGGGATCGAAAGTTGAAAAGCAGGTAGAATCCATATGTGGGTTAATCGCAAAATACTAAGAATACGTTGGACTACCCACACAACTAACGCAGAAGTTCTTCGTCGTATGAATAAAGAAAGGCAGCTCAGACGTGATACATATGAGTTCTTACAGCTCATAACAGAAAGCAAAACTGAAGATCGATGACGACCTGGACGTAGGCAATGCTCCTGATTAAAAACATTCGGGGTCGAACCGGCTTGAAATCATACACGTAGCTGAAAAATCCCAAAATAGAGACGAATTTGTTAAAGTTGTTGTCGGATTTTACTAGTAAAGGAGGAGACTCCCGAAGAAGAAAAAGAATTGTTCTTGCTATTTTATACATATTAAATACAGTGTTGCTTTGGTTGGAATGTGGAAAATGTAAAAAAAAATCAAAAATGTTGCTGTTTCTTGCATTTTATGATATTGCCCTAATTAATTGGAGATTCCTTTTTGGAGCCTTCTAATGTGTACACTCTGTAATCCTATCTTTGCGGAATGGCGTCTGCCACAACTTTGAGCATTCTTAATTGTATTCACAGAATTGCCGTTTGCCTTATTAATGATCCCACCCTTACAAGTAAGCTTTCTTCTCATGCCCACCTACGAAGTGTAGGGGATCTGTCTTACTTTTATAGTTATTTTTACGACATATGCTTCAAGAAACCAGTCAATATAATTCCTTATTTGGCACCTTTCAATAGAGCTACACGTAGAGCCACTCTTATACTTTCCTTTACAGTCCAACCTGTGACGTCCTGAACTTCCCACTCCATACGTTTTTTTTATCCCTAGAGGGTCTAGAGTCTAGACTATGGGACCTATTGCCTGCAGATGTTTTGCCCTTTTCTTCAGAAATTTCAAGCCTTAAGTAACGTGTTAATAATCTCTTAACTTACTTAGGCCCAGGGTCTCGGTCACGGTATGTTAGTTCTTGGACTTTGTGACTGTCTCAAGATAAATAAAATACACCTATAGCTTTTGGTAGCAAAAATCCACGAGATAACATGCAATTTATTGATTTATTGATTAAAATTAAACACATATTAAAATGCGTTTACGATTAGATAAGTAGCGTTACTAATACCTTCATCAAAAAGCCAGTACATAGGTATGTACCTACCTACTTAAGTATAATTGGCGCTTGTATGGGAAAAGTGAAAAAAATGTAAAATTTGGTAAACGTAAATTAAACAATAATTAAAATAATAACTTATATTTTATTTTAAATAAAATGGCAATTCTGTAAGCTTTTTAATTAAAAAATCTTCCAGATTTGCTAACATGTTTTAAGGGAAAATTTAAAGTAGATATGCTAGGGGCGTATCGCCGCAATAAGGGTAGTTTTCCCATAAGAAATACATGGGAAAAATTTAAGGTCCATTCTGCAATTTTATCGCCATCTTCAACCCTTACTCAAAATAGGGGTTGTTTTTGTAGAGTGATATATAGGGGCAGTTTTTGTAGAGTGATATCATCTAACCATACTAGCCGCCATTAAGGGAACCCCATCTGACGTCATCATGGTCATTGAACCGTAAATAATTAGATACACATCATCCAAGAATTAAATAAATAACCTAGCAGGATTCGAACCGCCGTCCTATTGCTTCAAAGTCCACTGCGCTACCGCTGAGCTATGGGGGAATATTACTTATTGTTGTGAAATAGATGTATAGTAGAAGTGACGTAAATAATTTAAAAACCTAGCAGGATTCGAACCAACCGTCGCGCCATCCTATTGCACCAAAGCCCAACGCGCTATCCATTACACCACGGAGCCACAAAATTAATAATAACTGTATAACACCCGACCCATTCGTCATCACGCGTGGGCGTCGTAGTAAAGAAAATTAATAATATTGTTAAACATCGAAATTACATAAAATGACTAGGCAGTACATGTATTACAGGCAAACAGCTTTAAAAATGTTTAAAATGAGAGATATCAATTAGTACAGTACCCCAGACTGATTATTAGGGCCTTAGTATTAGAAATAAATACAGTGCCGTTTTTTGGAAATACAGTGCTGTTATTTGGAAATACAGTGCTGTTATTTAAAAATACAGTGCCGTTATTTGGAAAAACAATGCTGTTATTTGGAAATACAGTGCTGTTATTTGAAAATACAGTGCCGTTTTTTTAAAAAAACAGTGCTGTTATTTGGAAATACAGTGCTGTTATTTAGAAAAACAGTGCTGTTATTTGGAAAAACAGTGCTGTTATTTGGAAATACAGTGCTGTTATTTAAAAATACAGTGCCGTTACTTGAAAAACAGTGCTGTTATTTCGAAATACAGTGCTGTTATTTAGAAAAACAGTGCTGTTATTTGGAAAAACAGTGCTGTTATTTGGAAAAACAGTGCTGTTATTTAAAAATACAGTGCCGTTATTTGAAAAACAGTGCTGTTATTTGGAAATACAGTGCTGTTATTTGAAAATACAGTGCTGTTATTTGGAAAAACAGTGCTGTTATTTGGAAATAAGCGAATAAACTTCTAATTTCCCATTGCGTTTATTTTATGAAAATGCCAGTTTAATATTCGTTATATTCTGTGAGTTGGAAACGCATTTATGGTAGAGAGATAAAAATTTTGTATGATTGCATCTTGTTTATTTATTTTCCAAAATATACAGTTAAACAAAGCTCTTCTGACCTCATACCTTTAATCGCTGATGGCTAAGTCGTAATAATCTAATAAACTTACTTAGAGAGTGTTTCAAATAATTAGTGAAACATCTATTCCGTAACCTGAAAGAATAAGGAAAACGTCATTATGTATATACTCCTGTATTACATATTAACCATTAAAGATTCTAATTCCAATGATTTGTCTAAATATTTATCGAAACGTATACTTCCTTAAATTAAACTACTTTAAAAAAATTATATCTATAGTTTGTACTTTAATGTTAGTTAAAACGCGGTATAAGTTAAGTCTATAATTTGATAGAAGGTAGAGAAAAATTAGAATTTATTTAAAAACGAATATTTCAATCGTATAATAAATAAAAGAAGTTATACGTAGTGATGTCATAAGGGCTTTATGCCAATATTAAATTTGGACCATGTATGTTTTAACATCTTGAGTTAGAATAAAAAAGAATTATTTAAATCTGTTGATAAATAAAAAAGTTATACATAGTGTTGCCAAAAAGGCTTTGTGCTTATATTAAATTTAAACATCAAATGTGTATGTTTTAACGTCCTGAATTAGAATAAAAAAGAATTATCTAAATCTGTTGATAAGTAAAAAGTTATATATAGTGTTGCCAAAAAGGCTTTAAGATAATATTAAATTTAAAAATCAAATATGTATGTTTTAACATGCTGAATTAGAATAAAAATAAATTATTTTAATCGAATATTAAATAAAAAAAGTTATACATAGTGTTGCCAAAAGGGCTTTATGGTAATATTAAATTTGAACACCAAATATGTATGTTTTAACATCCTGAATTGGAATAAAAAAGAATTAGTTAAATCTGTTGATAAATAAAAAAGTTATACATAGTGTTGCCAAAAAGGCTTTATGCTAATATTAAATTTAAACAACTAATATGTGTATTTCACCACCCTGAATCATTTAGAGAAAAAACGGCATTGATCCGACAAATAGGAGCTGAGATATAAGCGAAAAACATATAAGGACCTTTGTAAAAGGTGCGCAGATGATCAAAAGTCGTTTTTTGAAGAAACTATTAGAAAAAAACTTGCGCAAATAGCGGGAAAAGTGGCTTCGCCATCCCGGCTGATTACGATCTTTCATAAAATGACATTTTTAAAAAAAGTTTTTTTGACACTTGGATATATTAAAAAAATATAATATTTTTTGAAAAACAAGTTAAATGGTTATTATTAATATGTTTTCTATAAATTTTAATATTAATAGGAAATTTATGTATAGCTAATATAAAAACATTCAAAAATAATAGTTTTCAAGATTTAATGAGTGTTTGTTATATTTGTAATGTATAAAATTACTAACACTTGTACATATTTAATACATATACTATTTTTAATAACCAAATGCATAAGTAAAACGACTTGCGCTATAAACAATGCTTTATTATATTAAACAACGTTTCCATATTTAAACACCATCATCGGGGTGTAACTGCCTAACGCTACTCGTTATATGCTGCTTAGGTTACGTAAACGGTGTAATTCGGCGGCCTTTATATTTTTTATTTTCTAGCAAGTATTCTTTGGTTTTATTTCTAATACTAAGGCCCTAATAATCAGTCTGGGTACTGTACTAATTGATATTTCTCATTTTAAACATTTTTAAAGCTGTATGCCTGTAATACATGTACAGCCTAGTCATTTTATGTAATTTCGATGTTTAACAATATTATTAATTTTCTTTACTACGACGCCCACGCGTGATGACGAATGCGTCGGGTGTTATATAGTTATTATTAATTTTGTGGCTCCGTGGTGTAATGGATAGCGCGTTGGGCTTTGGTGCAATAGGATGGCGCGACGGTTGGTTCGAATCCTGCTAGGTTTTTAAATTATTTACGTCACTTCTACTATACATCTATTTTACAACAATAAGTAATATACCCCCATAGCTCAGCGGTAGCGCAGTGGACTTTGAAGCAATAGGACGGCGGTTCGAATCCTGCTAGGTTATTTATTTAATTCTTGGATGATGTGTAGCTAATTATTTACGGTTCAATGACCATGATGACGTCAGATGGGGTTCCCTTAATGGCGGCTAGTATGGTTAGATGATATCACTCTACAAAAACTGCCCCTTTTATCATTTACAAAACAACCCCTATTTTGAGTAAGGGTTGAAGATGGCGATAAAATTGCAGAATGGACCTTAAATTTTTCCCATGTATTTCTTATGGGAAAACTACCCTTATTGCGGCGATACGCCCCTAGCATATCTACTATTTAAATTATTTTAATTATTATTTAATTTACATTTACTTATTTTTTACATTTTTTGACTTATCCTAATTTGCGGAAATAGCGTTGGTTTTGCTAGCCTCTTATAAACCAGAACTAACTAGAACATTTTTTTGTCAATTATCTACTTACATCAAATAACTGTTATACCAAAACAGTAAGTTAATATAAAAGTAAACTTAATTAAAAAAATGAATACAAAAAATATTCAAGCAAAGCAAATGTGCTGAGTATCTGACATTTTGTAGAACATACTTATCAACAATCGTTTAGAAGTAAAGTTGGTTTTAATATAATATTTCGGGATTATTAAAAGGTTAAAGCGTGTTAATATTTGTATTTTGCTAAATAACGTTTATTTTGAACATTTTGTAGAATACGCTTATTAGCAATCTTAAAAAAATAAAATTGAATTTTATATAATATCTTAGTATTAGTAAAATGGTTAAAGGGTGTTAATAGGTTTATTGTGCAAAATTACAAGTACTTTAAACATGTTTTTTTGTAGTAACTTTATTTAATTAAATTTACTTTCAATATTTACTTTTTGTTTTATTGTTATTGGTATGCAAATATTAAACAATATTCTTTTCGTTACTAATGGCCTTTTCTGCTAAGATAGGGTATTTATTTTTTTCACTGAGCCAGAAGTCTATTAAAGAATGATCTGCAAAAACAAGTTTTAGGAAATTGTCAGAGGATAAGTCAATGAGCTCTTCTTTTTCCAATAAAGGTAAAGAAGTGTTAGAAATTATATCTTGTTGAAAAGGATTGCGTATCCAGTTGTTCGATCCAGGTTTACTAGGAAAATATTCTTTGAACGTTAATTAAAGCGGTATGAGATACTCAGTAATATCTCTTTTAATGTTTTCGTTAAGTTGAATTTAACTAATTGAATGAACAGACATTAATTACAGAGGTTAAACTTCTTTAGCGTGGCTTCTATTTTATCATAAACATTGAAAATGGTTACTCCTGGACCTTGTAATGACATGTTAAGTTCATTGAATTTATAAAACTTATCCAGATAAGTCTCGGTTTACTCGATTTGCTGAAGTTGAACTTGCCGGATTGTTGTTGCGGCGGTATTGCAATATTTAGGACAAATTTCGCAATTACCATAATTTTTTCGCCAACCCCCTTCATGTAGCTCGTGAACCCCTAGAGGTTCGCCAACCACCGCTTGAGAAATGCTGATCTAGACTATGGTAACTAACGCCTACAGAGGTTTTTCCCTTTCCTCAAATATCCAAATCTTTAGGTAACGTGTTAATAATCTCATAACTTACTTAGGTCCAGGGTCTCGGTCACGGTATGTTAGTTCTTGGACTTTGTGACTGTTTCAAGATAAAAAAAATATACCTAAAACTTTCGGTAGCAGAAATCCATAAGATAACATGCAATTTATTGATTTATTGATTAAAAAACACATATTAAAATGTGTTTACGATTAGATAAGTAGCGTTACTAATACCTTCATCAAAAAGCCAGTACATAGGTATGTACCTACCTACTCAAGTATAATTGGCGTTTGTATGGGAAAAGTGAAGAAACGGTAAAATTTGGTAAATGTAAAGTAAACAATAAATAAAATAATATCTTAATTTTTTTTTAATATTTTGGCAATTCTGTGAGCTTTTTAATTAAATTTTTTTCCAGATTTGCCAAAATGTTTAAAAAAAAGTTTAATTATTTTAATTTTTATTTAATTTACATTAACTATTTTTTTACATTTTTTGACTTATCCTACTTTTCCCATACATACGCCAATTATACAGTATTCAAACGTGTTGCAGTTAAAAAAAACGCGTTTTTAGATTAAAAAGATTCGCGGAACTGTGGTCACCATGATGTCGTAAACAGCGTTGCTACCTTCTTATCAACCAGAACTAACCAGAATTTTTTTTATCAATCCGCTAACATTAAATAACTGAAAAAAATTAGTGTAAACAACATTTTATAAGCAAATGTGCAAAGTATCTAACATTTTGTAGAACACACTTATCAACAATGGTTTAAAAATAAAGCAGGATTTTATATATCTAATATTTCGGTATTATTAAAAGGTTAAACCGTGTTAATATTTGTATTTTGCTAAATAACGTTCATTTTGAACATTTTGTAGAATACGCTTATCAGCAATCTTTAAAAAATAAAATTGAATTTTATATAATAATCTTAGGACCAGTAAAAGGTTTAAAGGGTGTTAAGAAGTTTCTTTTGCAAAATTACAGGTACTTTAGACATGTTTTTTTTGTACTAACTTTATGTAATTAAATTTATTTTCAATATTTACTTTTTGTTTTATTGTTACCGTTAATTGCGGTATGCAGATAATTGACTATATTCTTTTCGTTAAAACGGTACATCCAACACAAAGTGTTTAAAACCTAAAAACGATTGTAAATTCGTCGTTACTGGATAAAAATATTTACGTTTTATAACGTTAATGATAAAAAAATAGATGTTTCATGTCGTCACTTTTACAAATTTTCACTTTTTTATGCCTAAAAAATGTCATTTTATAGAAATTTAGGAAAAATCAATAATATTTCCTAAAATGTTTGATGCTCTCTATAGGTTAGACCGAAGGTCCCCATTTTTTTGTCTCGTAGACTATTTGCCATGTGTCGGTTTTGGGTAAACTTCCTGCTTACTAAATATTAAAATTTTGTAAATTTATTAACTTGAAATGTGTTTTTGACAGCCGACATCCTCTGGGATTAATATGTAACACTTTGGGTGTCATGGGGTAAACTAAGCAAGATATAACTAAGTTGACCCAAATCGATATGCTTCCCTATTTTTTCCATCAATGTATGTATGGAAAAACAAAGGTAAGAGACAGACTTTACTGCATATTAAAAGAATCATTTTTAGGGTTGGTGACAAGGAAAAGTCTCGGAAATACCTTTTGTTTACGGTTAAAAGCCGCCAAAATTTATTTCTTTTAAATTTTACTGCTATAGCATTTACGAGGATATAGCTACTTTATATAAAAAGAACAATTTAAATAAAAATATTTTAAAAATCCGTCCCACCGGTAAACACTCCTTCGTAATTTATGTACTGTAATGCCTGCCACCGGTTTTTTTATACCATCTTATAAGCCATACCAGAAATATTATAAAAAAATACAATATTAAGAAGTATTTTTTAACGTATTTCAATTTGTATTAATACATATACACACAGAACACTTGTGTTATCTATATATATAATTTGCTAATGTGGATATATTTACATGTAGGTAGGTATATATATTTATTTGTCTCTCCACGTGATTCTGAAGTTATGGCTAGAGCTATAATCATGAAATTTGGCACAGTGGTAGTCTTTAGCAGTGGCTAGAACCTAACGAAGCCCGTTTTTTGAATTTCGCCCCTGGGACAAAAATAGGAGCAAAAAAGTGTTTTTTTACCGTTAGCCGTACGGAAGGCGTCTTACGGAGACAGAGGCTACTTAATATTGTCTCTCACCTGGCGGAGACAGGCTTTTCATCTAGTATAAAATAAAAACACCAATAGAAGTTTGTAACAAAAATAGGTGCCGTATTCACATTAATAATTTGGGATATTAACATGCTTAAACGCGCGTCCACACTATGTCGCGGTAGGCCGTTGGCACTGCGGTTTTGGCCAAGCCGCTACTATGGGGACGTGGCCGGGCATGTGCCGCCAATAAAGCCAATATAAAAAATAAGAGCGGGGAGTGGGGATGTGCCAACCGCTGGCTTCAAGCGAGTTCATTTGTGTCTTTGTGTCTTGGACAGCGCCGTATTTGGTCATGGAGTGGACAAACACTTTAGTGTGTGATTTGATTAACCTACACCGAGATCGTCCTGTTCTGTGGGACTGTCTTTCGAAAGAATACAAAGACAGGAATACAAAATTGGAGGCTCTACTTCTAGAAATCGCTGTTAGCTTTGGTGTATATAAAAAGGAACTTGAAAGAAAAAATAATTAAGTCACTAGTTCCATATTGTGCTCTACTATGAAAGCTTGGACGCAAGCAAAACCGTCGTTTGCGCCATTTGCGTATTTTTTTATAATTTTCAATGATTACAAACACAGCAGAAGCAACAAGTAAATTCTCCTCGGCAGATATTGTGCGACTAAATGCCAACTGAGAGGTAGACGGCAGGCCAGCAGTCGGCTTTGCCAACCCGGAAATGCCAACGGCCTACCGCGGTATAGTGTGGACGCGCCTTAAGACTTGTACATAAGTAAACTTTGTCATTAACAGGTAATTTAAAAAATTAAATCAACTTTAAAATAAATTTACTCAAAATTACACAATTATATTTTTAACAAATACACTAAGTTAACTAACAAAAACTATATCCAAAGTAGTGACGTAACAAATGAAGGGCCTCTGTGCCTATAATTTCTTTTGGGGTCGGTGCCAGCAAAGCCATAGAATATAAAACTAGTAAAAATAGAAACGAAATATCCGATACAAAATGGACAAGACATTTTACTTAACAACTTTTAATTTTCTTATTTGTACATATTTGGTAGGTTTTTGTTTTAAGTGGTGTCGCCGACCTCAATAAAAATTATAGGTCCCTAATTTGTTTTGTACCTACCTACCTACTTTTGATTTCGTTTTTGTTTGTTAATTTTTCGCTTAAATTTAGTGTATTTGTAAATAATATTATTGCATAATTTTAAGTTAATTTTTTTTAAGTTGATTTTTAGAGGGCTATATTTCTGTGAAAAATAGTCGTATCGAGATCGTAAAAAAAGCATTTTGATGCTTGAAGATTCTAGATTTCAGATCTTTTGACCAAAAGAGCGACAGTTATCGAGTATTTCGAAGGAATTACACGAAAAAAAGTATACATTTTTTGTGTTTTCTTTTGGGTCCACGGGCTTGGAAAATTTTAACAATAAAATCATGGTATAGAGTTGATAGCCTGTTCATTCAGCTTCATTTTTTATTTTTTTTTCTACGATGATTAGTTCCAGAGATATCCAAGTTAAAATGCAAAAGGCTCCTTTTGGCTTTAACTCGCGATGTCTCAACAACCAATCATCGGACAAAAAATTAAAGGACAGATCCAAAATCGGCAATAAATTTCTTACACAGTTAGCTTGTGGCCGTTAAACTTTTAATTTTTTTTATCCTCAATTTTAACCTGAAAAAAGTGAAAAAAAGACCTTTTTCTTTGTTCCAAAATCCTTAGCTTCTTTGCAAAATAAATATTGATAAGGTGTCTAATGTTTGCACGAATTTTTATACCCCAATGCACCCCCAATAACCCTGCGAATCGACAGATTGAACGATCGAGTGATTTTTCTAAACCCTTTGATTAAAATTTCAGAAAAAATTAAATGCGCAAAATTTACATTTCTGGGTACCCTGTAACCCTCAAAAAAATGAAAAATTAAGGTTTTTTTTTCAATTTTTATACATTTGGGCATATTTTATTCATTGAATTTGAAAATTAAAAAAAATATATTTTGAAAAAAAATTAAGGACCCCGCAATTTTCTTATGGAAAATGGGTTTCGGTCAATTATTTTTAAACTTTGTACAGTGACAGTTCTCAACACGCTGATTGAAAGTCTCCACGGGCATAAAACTCGAAAACCTTCCCAACTCCCCCTCCAAAATCACCCTCAAATTTCACTGGGGATTTTTCTCATAAAAAATGGGTTTCGACCAATTGTTCTTAAAACTTTGCATAGTTATAGTCCTCGACACGCTGATCAAAAGTCTCCACGGGCACAACTCTCCCAAAATCACCCTCGAGGGTTAGTGGGGATGATTTTGACTGATAGTTTGGTCAATTACTCTGCGAAATTTTTTGATAGTGTTGCCAAATTGTGGCCACTTAAATAGTTACAGAGCTATAACCTGACTTTGTCTGTAGTTAGTAAGATTAAAATCTGTAGTCGGAAGAGAAAGTATTGGAGGGGCTTATATACCTCGTAAGAAATCATTTTTTGGAACAAGAAAAAAAGTCTTTTTTTTCACATTTTTTAGGTTAAAATTTAGGATAAAAAACTCAAAAAAATTAACGGCCGCAAGCTAACTTTGTAGAAAATATATTGCCGATTTTGGAACTGCCTTTCAATTTTCGGTCCGATGATTGGTTGGTGAGATGTCGAGGGCTAAATCGAAAAGAAGCCTTTTGCATTTAAAGTTGGATATCTCCGGAACCAATCATCGTAGAGAAAAAGTAAAAAAAAATGAAGTTGATTAAACAGGCTACTGTATACCATGATTATATTGTAAAAAAAATGTCCAAGCCCGTGGACCCAAAAGAAAAACACAAAAATTTTTTTTTTCGTGTTATTCCGTCGAAAACTCAATAATTGTCGCTTTAAAAAATTTTTGAGAGAGAATCATCAAGCTTCAAGATGCTTTTTTAACAATCTCGATACGACCATTTTTCACAGAAATATAGCTCTCCAAAAATCAGTATTTTTTTTTTCTTACTCCCTTAATTTTTTGCAGTAGTGTATATGTTTTCTTTAGACAACACCCGTAGCTTGTATCCATAAGCCAGGCCGGTACTCTTACACGCATTAGTCTATATCTTAAAAAGGACTACCTACCTATAAAATTTTGTGTATTTGTTTTGAAAGCCTTAATAGATTTTCATATGTGAATATACTGCATTTTCAATAATATTACATACATGCGTGTTGAATTGATCACCTTGTTTTTTGAAGTCGGTTAAAAATCAACATGAAACTGGCTAAAACTAGGTTTTTCGGCTAAAACTGGCCAAAACCTAACCTTTGTCGGTCTGTAATAAAAATTATTCTTTTAAAGCTATACTATTAAACCCGAGGTGACGACTGCCAACTTTTTTTAGTATTCCCTCGCGAATCACATAAATTATATATCCCATAAATTATTTTTATATATTTTCCAACATTTTTTAATAAAAAAATATTCTTTTAAAGCAATACTATAAAGTTTGTCACCATTTGTTTGTCTACTTTTGTATATAAAAACAGAAATTTTGCGGCTAAAATTGTTCAGAGGTATTTAACTAACTAGGCATTCCTGGTGTATACCATAGCAGTAAGATTTGAAGGAAATAATTTATGCATGAATATTTAACAGTGGCGGCTTGTGGTCAATCTTACGGGGAGGTCATTAGTTAAAATTTCAAATGCATGTGGCTTAACTGATTTTTAGTAAAAAAAAACAATTATAGGCATTTTATTTCACACAGACGTTTACTCCAAACAAAAAAACAAGAAAGAAAATTCAAAAATAAATGATTTAGCAAGATTATTTTATTTGAAGAATTATATTTCTATTTATCAAGAAACATAACAATATAACAAATAATATGCATCGACATCTGTTTAAACAGAAAAATTGCACAACATATTCTAAAAAAATCTCACACCCGACAGTAAGTAATATCGCTATGCCAGAGGTATGACGGTATGACTTATAGGTTAAAAATAAGCATATTTTTATGATAAAAAATAAAAAGGGTTACTTAACTTACTTAAATAGTCATAAATTTTAGTTCAATCCTTCTGTCTTTGGCACTTACAAAATGATTAATTACTTCTTCATTGTAATTTACAATATTATTTATAAAGACCTTTTCAATACTTAACATGGCCAACGCAGAAAGTCTACCTTCCCCCATTGTGATGCGTAAAAATGTCTTTATTCTATTTAATGTAGAGAAGCATCTCTCGCTCTCTACAGTTGTCAACAAATGCAGTGTTTCCGAATTTACATTACAAAAACATACACCAACAAAAAATAAATTTCTAAAATCGTATATAATCCGTTCTATAATAACCGTATAACAAACAAACACCTTGAAAAATGCATAATTTTCCTCTTCGCGGCTGTTGACCCAGATCATGCGAATACACTGCTTCGGAAAGCAGCCAAAATCGCCCAATCGTAAATTAGATCGGGAAAACTTGATTCGGCTCCGTTTAAAACAATGCGGTCAATGAAGGCAGGCAGCCCGGTTTTTGGCCAACAAACGAAACCACCGATCTGCGCGAAGCTTGTGGAATCCAGTAACGAGTTTATATGCTTAGAATAATAAAGAAAAATTTAAAAGATTGAAAAAAAAAAGTTTTTTTAATTTATATCATTATTATGTTTTTGTTCGGAAATATTAGTCAAAAATATTGGAAGGTCATTGACCAAATGACCCAATCAATGGAGGAGCCGCCACTGATATTTAATTATAAAGCAAATTTTCTTAACACTTTCTAAAAAAAATTAGAGCTTTACTGTAAAGTCTGCCACCTTCCTTTATCTACCCTTATATACAGTGTGTCTACTTAAGTTAGAACCATATGGAAAACTTTTTTATTATTAAGTTTACGAAAAAAAGTAATTTTTTATAAAAAGTTTTGCATGGTGCAAAGCTTAAAATGCAACCATTAGATATTAATTATTTTAAGCCGTATACGAGGTTTGTCAAACAATATGAATTTTACTCAAGAGTAAAGAACCTGTTTTTTTACAATACAGAAGAATGTTGTAAAGTAAAGTTATTTTGAATTAAAAGTTATATTTAAATATGCAATTACAGCTATTTAGGATTGGTGATTATTTACTAATAATTCCGTATTAATTGTTCTGGCTTGATACAATTTAAAGTAATCTAGGATGCACTGTCACGAAATATTTGGCATTCTGTGTCAGAGTGAGTTCGTATTTGTAAAATTACAGTAAAAATGGCAAATTTACTAACTCGTGAAGAAAAAATAGAAAAAAATATAAACATTATTAGTAAATAATCACCAATCTTAAATTTATGCTAAATAGCTTTAATTACATATTTGAATATAACTTTTAATTCAAAATACCTTTACTCTTGAGTAAAATTTTTATTTTTTGACAAACCTCGTATACGGCCTAAAAAAATAGATATCTAATGGTTGCATTTTAAGTTTTGTACCATGCAAATTAACAATAAAAAGTTGTAAGTTAAGTAGACACACTGTATATATACAGGGTGTAAAAAGTATGATGCTCACGATGGGCGATAGTGAAGCTAAAACAAGTCAAAAAGTTTATATGACATAGGTGTCAAAACTTGACAGATTTTTGTCTAAACGATATCAAACTTATAAATTTTGGGAGCAATCATTTTTGAAAATCTTAACAATTGAAAACTTTCGTCTTAATCGCTTATAATCTTAATCGCTTATCAGTAGATTCATTTGCTAACAAAATAAACTAAGTTTAAAATGTTTTAATTTACAAATAAAAAAATATATTAATAATTTTTCCCCCATTTAAAAATTTAAAATACAGTTGGCAACAGCGCGACCCAGAAGCCTTGTATGTGGAGTCGTCAGTTGTACATTGTGCTTAGTGTCGCGATATTTTTGTCCGTTCAAAGAGGGAAAATTTGCCGATATGTTATTTATTTACGCGAAAACTGGGTTCGTCAAAGTAAGGCCTGTGTAGTAACTAGAGGACGACATTTTGAGCAACTTATTTAAACTAAAATGTAGCTGTTTATTTTTTTTTTATTAGAGACTTTCTATTCTTTAAGCAAAATAAAAAGGTGCTGTTTTAATACATAATTTGTGTTCTTAAAATTGTTCTAGTTCTGCAGAGCAAAAAGTCATTTAACCCTGTGGGATTTACTTTTAAGAAGAACCTTAACTGGCATAACACATTATATCTATAGCTACACGAGCTTCAAAAAAGGTCGGATTCATCTTTTAAGCCAGAAAGTATATTTCCTCTTTGAAATATTTTTGGCATGTCTGTGGAAAGGTGCCACCCACAACTCTAAGCATTCTTGATTCTATCCAAAGAAGAGCCATTCAGAGCCTTATTAATTATCTCATTCGTACAGGCAAGTTTTTTTCTCTTGCCCGCCAATGAGCTGTAAGGAATCGTGTCGCTATTTTATATGGATTTCTACAGCTTCTATTCCGAAGAATTAGTCAGTTTAATTCCTTCTTTAACAGCTCCCTGTAGAGCAACACGTAGTGTCTCTCCTGTGCATTCTTTAACAATTCAACTTTCTTCATCCCCTGAGGTCTATGAGCCCAACTAAGTGCAGAGGCTTACCTCCAAGTCATTAAGTCCCGTGTTACTACCTCCTAACTTACTTAAGACATCTACGGTAAGTTAATTCTTAGGCTTTAATCCTTCATAAATCGTCACAAAATAAAAAAAAAACCTTAATAGCTTTCAGTAGCAAAAACCTATCAGATAACAAATGTATTTATTTATTGATTAAAAATAGCACATAATAAAATGTGTTTACGATTAGATAAATAGCGTTAGTAATACTTTCATCGAAAAAACAGAATGTATTAACCTACTTAAGTATAATTACACAGTATTTAGCATGTTGTATATCCGCAAATCACAGACTTTTTAGATTAAAAATATTCGCGAATTAGTGTCGCCATGATGTCAACCCCAGCCAGTGGTGCCAATAGCTCTTCACAAAGTTACTGGCAGGCGTTCCGTTTTTTCTGACAAATGAAAATTTCTGCTTTTTACTGGCAAATATACTGGCAAACGCCAAGCCAAAATTTCGCATTTATAGTACCAAAGTCTAATTAAGACCCAATTTTATTACTTAATCGCGTTAAACGTTAAAAAAAGTATAATTTACTCCTAGTACTCTATCTTTCTCTTTAAATCTCTTTGACAAAATAAATGATAAATGCGCGCGTCATCGTCATTACGTCAGCGATTGGATTTGTATTTATAGTATTTGTAAATGGAGTAATAATAGTGGTAATATTTAATAATAAATATACAGGTCCAAAAATAAACATAAAAGTCTATACAAATATGGTTCCGCAAGGTCTTCGTTTCCGAAATACAGGGTGATAAAGTTTATATTTTTTAAAATATTTTTTATTTTATTTATAATTTTGCTATAATAAAATCAGATGCGTCGTATTTATTTAAAATCCAAATATCTCAAAAACGGTAGCTCATATCAACTTTTAACAGGTATACCTTTTTTACGTAAAAATGACAAAACAATTATTTAATTTACTTAAAAATGTAATACAGGGCCCCCCTACAAGTAAGAGCCGTACTAAGATTAGGTTCGAATCCGCCATACCAAAAAACCTCCGGATACCAATTTTTACTCCAATATTTACATTATTATAGATTTTATTTAAAAAATAGAAAAATGAAATAAAAACCATAACACCCTGTATTTCGGAAACGAAGGCCTTGCGGACCCATATTTGTATAGCCTTTTGTGTTTATTTTTGGACCCTGACTACGTACATGAAGTATTGATATTTTCTCATGAATCACCCTGTATAATAAGTCAAAATAATTTAGAAGTTGAAACAGATTTTTAGGGGTCCCCAGACTAGGATTTGCTACCCATCTTAAACTTGACAAAAAAACTGAGAACTACTTTTTTACCCTAACTTCGTACAGAACGTGTGGTGTCATAATTAAAAAAAAATCTTATTTTCAGAATTCTCAATAGGCTAATAGAATTAAAAATAAAATCAAGAAAATTTACAAAAATATATTATTTTAAATGCGAAACTCCCAATTTTAAAATTTTGCTCTCATTTAGAATTAAAAATAAGGGCAAATTTGTATAAGGATGTCTTTTCCAAAGATTTTTACTTTTGAATTATTGCTAGTTTAATATTTTTATATGGTGAGTGTTTATTTGACGAATCTATTCTTTTATTTTGCTAGGATATTTTACCCTTAATTGGCTATAACGGTGAAATTTCTACAGCGATTGTTTTTTAACGCCATCATAGTCAACTTTGTGTATCATTAAATCGTCATACAAAATAATAAACTGACAATAAATCAAAAAGTAAAAAATTTCAGAATGGACAACCTTATTCAAACTTGCCCTTTTTTAATGCTAAATAAGATACAATTATAAAGTTTGGAGGTTACCGTTAAAAATAAAAAAATATAAAATTTTCTTAATTAATATTATCTTATTTTTTGAACACCCTGTTTAATAAGTTATTAAAATATTGGGCTAAGTGAATAAAAGGAAGCAAATACTTATACTCGAGTTTTTTTGAAATAGACTTATGTAATATTAAAAGATCAAACAAGGATGGAACTATAGTAAAAGTGTTTACTTCCTTTTATTCACCTGGCCCATTGTAAGTAATGTGTTAAAGTAGGTTCTTTTTAACAATAAATCCAACTCAGGGTAAATAATAAATGCTTTCTTATAGCAAAAATTAATAATTATTTTAAGACCTGCAAACGGCATTTTTGACGTAAAAACAATAATATATCAAAAACGCTTAGATTTAGGTATAGGACATAATACATAATATCTGCCTGATATCAAAGATAATACTACTACGGATAGATGGTTCATTTAAATGGGGCGCTCTGAATCAGTTCGGAGATATCAATGCTTCCGTAAATGCGAATAAAATTAAGTCGGTAACCCCTGCCCCAGCGAAACGAGGTACGAAACCATGTGCGACGTTGCCAATGTCTGTCGCTTGTACCTTATTCGGAATACGAAGTAGCGAAAGCGGGCGGCTAAACGGGTTGTGTATTTTCTAGTCGCGTTTCATCACGCCAATAGTAAAGGCCTGCCGGCAACACTGTTTAACTTTCGTTCAAGGATTGAAATGCATAGCGCGAAAATCTCTCGATGGACATCGGCTCGCGTTAGCCAAAGTCCATTAAGGCCCCCACAGACTACGGTTATTTTTATCCATTCGTATCGCGGCGATACAGAACGGCGTGTTGAATCGTCGAACTGTTTTGCCCACACATTACAGGTAATTTGGACCGTTTATTTGTGCATTCTACGGTTACGTCATGAAGAGAAAGCTTTTTAAATAAAAATAACAAGTATAAACATGTGCCGCTGTTCCCTTGGCTTCACTTATGCAAAAAAAAAATCCGTCAATTTTAAATAAAATCCCTACAATTTATTAGTAGGAATGCCACAAGTCGAACCGTCGTTCCAAAAATCAAGCGCCGGCAGAAAGTTTTTTCGACGATACGGCACGACGGTTTTGCCCCACAGACATCAGTTTTTGGCATATTTTACACGCCGTTCTGTATCGGGCGATACGAATGGATGAAAATAACTGTAGTCTGTGGGGGCCTTTAGGGGTATCAAAAATATAGCATTGAATGGTTTATCTTATCCGTAGTAGTATTATCTTTGCTGATATCTTGTGTAGCTAGTGTTTCATTTAAAATAAACAAGTTCACGCATACTTCGAGTAACACCGGAAGTGCCACCAATTTGAAAATATTTTAACCGAATTGTCCCCATCGACATCCGTATTTTATTTTCAAAAAAACCGCAAAGCGGAAATATTCCGACTATCGTTGCTTATAGTATACTAGATGAAAAGCCTGTCTCCGCCAGGCGAGAGTCAATATTAAGTAGCCTCTGTCTCCGTAAGACGCCTTCCGTACGACTAACGGTAAAAAAACACTTTTTTGCTCCTATTTTGGTCCCGGGGGCGAAATTCAAAAAACGGGCTTCGTTAGGTTCTAGCCACTGCTAACGACTACCACTGTGCCAAATTTCATGATTTAAGCTCAAGCCATAACTTGAATCACGTGGACAGACAAATAAATATATATACCTACCTACATATAAATATATCCACATTAGCAAATTATATATATAGATGTGTAGCCTTACTGTCGCTGATTATATTTTAGTTAGACATTTAAGGCCTAATCCTTTAATGGCGATAGAAAAAAACATACCATAGAAAGTCTGACATATTCAGTTTCTGTTGGCTCTTAACACCCTCTAACAAGCAGCACCAATTAGGGATTGGATGCTATAAATATTTTCTTGGTGGTTTGTTAGTGTCTTTAAGGATTAGAGTCATATTTCTAGTATTTAAGAACCCCTTTAGTAAGCTAAAATGTTGCATGTCAACTACCTCTCTAAATGATAGCAAGAAAAAAAAACCTCCTGACATATCTTTTTTTATGGTGATTGATTTTAGCTAACAATCTTTTCGAGCGTGCAATCTTATCATCGTAATTGTGGTATAAATACAAATTAGTCAAGGACCGTGTAATAAAATATTGCTCGTATAAAATAAATATTAAGGGCAGACTTACAATATTTTGGTTTTGTGTCAAAGCGTATAAGATAATAAAATATAAATAATAGTTGAAAACCATGTTAAAAAGATATATAACCGAGGCTGACAAGTGCCTTGGTAATATTTGCAAACCAGTTTGCAGATTTATGCAAATACCACAATTTAAACAAAATTATATGTAAAATAAAAAATCAATATAGGCTAAGCCCAATTTATATGATGTCATTGGCGTAACATTAATTTGTATTAATTTGTATTCTTTAAACAAACACGTACGTATAAGAATTAATTGTTATTATTCCAACAAAGGAATAAACAAAGTTCCTATTTTGTAAATTTAATTGTCCTTCAGAGTAATTGTTAAAAATATAATTTTAAATAGTATGTCGGAAGTCGTTCGTTTATATGTTAACAAATTTTAATAAAAATTTATTACTTATTTTTGATGTTAAGGCAGTATAAGCTGATAAAATTTTAAAGCCGTTCCAAACCGTACTTTTTGTCTTATGAAATATGGAATGGTATTTAGCTGTGTTCAGCGATGAGTACAGGTGTTGTTTAGGGTTTTAAAATAAATTTAGTTTTCCATTGAACTCATGTGTAGCGCATTATGGGTGTTATGGTAAGGTGTGGGTGGCATTGCTTACGTCAACAGATCACGTTTAGTGTTTGTTCGAGGTAGCATGCTCAACTATTGCTATAACCACAAAATGTAACAACCACATCTGGTTTCTTTTTAGAAAACATTGGCAGATTAACTTATTCAGTACTACAGTCAGTGATGTCAGACAGTGACTCAATGAACCTGGTACAGATGTCGCTAAAAGCTGGTGTTTGAAAAAAAAAACTGATACGATCTCATCATGGAGACTACAGATAAGGGGGGCCATCTCTTATGGCGCTGGTGTAGCGAAGGGTATTGTAAAGTGAACCCAGATAGCCAGTGTTACTGAACAAAAAGTTACCCCGGCCTACAAGTTGTTGACACCGCCGCAAGTGGCATGGAAATTGTCAGAAACACTTGTAGTCAAATACCGTACAATTTACCGACAATAACTTACACCGTAACTTTTTGTAGTCAAGTTTTCCTTAAGTTTGTAAGAGATATACTGCCAATTTTCCTAGAACTTTTACTCGACAACTTTTCCGACAACTTGACTACAATTTGCGGAGGTGAGTTCCTGGCTAATTTCCGTCCAGGGTGGCTGTCTGATCTGAACGGTACTCTGGAATACCAACGCCATCTTCATTTTCTGTAATTTGAGGGCCACTTTTGTAAAACAGAGATGGTCCTCTAGTCTACATGATAGACACACTACGTAAGTCAGTTTTATGATGTACATTTGGGTGATAATAGATGACGCTGTAATCAACAATGTTTAATGTTGGTATTTTTGCATACGAGCACAAAGTTTACTTGGTATATATATTTTTTTATCTTGTGACAGTCCACGAAGGCTAAGGCCTAAGTACCCATGTACCGTGGGTGTCTGAAGTATGGTAATAGGGAGTTTATTTACACGAGTTGGTACAAGACTCTGAAAAATGGTGCGTATACCAACAAATTGGTACTTCTAACATCACTGACGACAGTGTTTAACCTTATGTCGCAAAGACTAAGTTTTGCTTACTGCTGACCTTCTCGGTGACCAGACCTAACCCTCAATCAAACATATCTGGAGTTTAATGAAAAAAATTCGCAATTTATCAAATGCCCAAAAACAGTTGCGGCTGTATTAAACGAATTTTTAATGGCATGGGATACAGTTCCGTAAGAAGATACTAATACTTATCGATGGCTTAATATGAAAACCTTGTATTTTCATTTTTGGTTTAAAAATGACATTTTGGTGGCTCTAGGTACAAAAATTCCAACTGCGCAGTACTGCTCTCTACAGACAAACAACAGGAACCAAGTATATTAGCTTCTTCCACTTTTGGATTTAGTGTAAAGACCTTGTATATCCAATGAAGATTGGATGCGTTTTTTAAGCGTGCACAGTGTTGTTTTTCACTGTAAAACATTTCGTGGCTGTTAGTTCCAACCCAAAATATGTAAAAAAAATAAAATCTGTCTATGCAAAATAATGCAGCAAATCAGTTAGTTTTTTTGTGTCTCCTGTAAAATTTATATTTTGTGCCATACGAGGTTTGGTTACCGAATGTGGAGCGAATAGAGGAGCTTCGGCTCCTTTTATCAGAGTAGAATATTTTAGTTATTTCGTAAAGTGTTTAACTATTTTTATCATCTAACCTATCGCCGACCCTTTCGCCTTATTAAGGCTCCATAATATAGCTATAATAGTACAGTAATCAGCGATACAATTTTGCAACAGATGTTGTTTGAGCTAATTGTTATTTGTTTTACTCTAAATAATATATACAAAATACGGGGGGATGTTAAAAGGTCATTTACAATTTTTACCACAGAATCATGATATCAACAAAAAATGTTGTACACATCAGGGTGACGCGTGAATAAGTGTACATGCCTTGCAACTTAGATCACCTATTAAAATATTCTTTAAGGGGTTGCTAACGGAGATACAAAGTGCTCTATATGAATGGAGTAAAATTTGTACTACCTGTATTTTCCTTACTACTTAACCTACTTATTTTAAATTTCCTGCCTAAAAAGGCACACACAAAAGAAAGAAAAATCCAGATCTGGACTAAAAAATAGCAAAATGGTACTAAAATGTTTTTACCACATGTATACAAGTTAAAAAAAAAACTTTTTATGAAACAACAAAACTTAAATAGACTTAAAATTTTATGCGTCTTATTTCTACATTTCTTAACATAATCGAATTCACGTTTAAGGTTTTATACAACCACGTGACCTTTTAAGAACTGCATACAAACATGTAACCTTGTGAAAAATGTAGGATAAAGGAAAAAAAATCGGGTATCACATGGTTTTAAAATATTTTTTGGAACATCCATAAAAGTGTAACAAAATTATTATCATAAACAAAAAAAAAATATATTCCTAAACTTGTACACCATTTATTTCTACAATACTGGACTTCATCGAAATAGTTTTCAGGCTTTATGCCAGGACCGGACTGAAAAATCGGATAAAAATATTCAATAAATATCTCAAAAAGCAACACCTTGTATGACTAATTTTCCAAAATGCTAATAAGGCAATTAAATCATTAATTTTATATAAAAGTGCAGTATTTTTTTGCACACTCGAAACAATTGGGAAAAATATAGTAGCCTGGAAAAATATCAAATGCAACCAAACAGTCACACTCATTATAATGTGTGGGCTGGCATTATTGACAGCAATAATATTGAACCATATTTTTTGAGAAGAGATTAATATCTACTACAATTTTTTGAAAATAATTTTACTGCATCTTCTAGAGAAAGTAGATGTTAATGGTAGAGGCAATAAGCGATTTTTAAACAATCAGTATTGCAGTAGAATCATTGGATTAAATTCTGAAACTTCTTGGCCACCGAGACGGCCCGATTTTAATCCGATACATAGTTAACAATGGAGGACATGCTAAAAACAAGGTTTGCTACGAGGAAATAAGAACAACAGAACAGCTTGTTTAAAAAATACTAAACATTTTTGAAGAATTAAAAACAATGGAGAGACGGTTTAAGATGCTGCTATTCAATTAAAAATCCGGTCAAGAAGCAAATGGTAGATACATTGAAAGACAATTATAAATTTCTCGTTTATCTTTGGTTATAGGCACTTGTAAGAATACAGTTTTTAATTTTTTGTACAGTTTTTTTTTGACACACTAATAATTTAGAGTGTACGTACTTCAGGACATTTTTAAAAAAATAGTGCTTTTGCTTAACCCCAATAGATCTACCAAAAAACATTTTAGTACAATATTGTACCATCTTAGATAGAGATTTACCATTAAAAAAATTTACAAGATGCTGTTCTTGTTACGTAAAATCGATGTTTTTGGTCTGGACTTGACATTTTTTCTTATTTAATGCAGTTCTGAGAAGGGTTCGTGGTTGTATAAAAAATCAAAAATAAATTTAGTTATGTTAAGAAATGTACAAACAAAAGGGATACCTATTTATTTTTTTAATTCCTATTTTGCAGTACTTTTAATAAGTATTTAATTCTTATCTTAACATTCTGGGAAAATGTTTATACAAGGTGTTGTTTTTTTATAAATCACTTTTACACCATTTTTTCAGTCCGGACCTGATTTTTTTTTAATCCTGGGTTTTTGACAATATTACAGGTTTGTATGCAGTTCTGAGAAGGTTACGTGGTGTATAAAACCTTAAAAGTAATATTTGAAACTGTAGAAATAAAAGGGACACAATTATATGCCCATTTGGATTTTGTTGTTTCATAATTTTTTTTTTGCAACAGTGTTGTATCTCTGTTGCCTTCCCTTATGTCGTCAAAATCCTTAAATCGGTTAGGATTAAAAGCTTTCTTGTGCAAAAGACTTGAATTTTTATTAAAACCAATAAATCTTTTAATCCCGTATTACTACTTGTACAATCTATATTTCAGTCCAGATAACCTGTTACCTCTTGGATAGTTCTCCCAGATAAAAAAACAGTTCCAGGAAAAACTAACATACCACTTTCTTATATAAATACGATGATAATATGTTTAATTTATAGGAATTTAGAGTTCTATAACGTTAAAATAGATCACATAAAGGGTAATAAAAAAAGAAAAAAGGATTGTAATTATTTTAATTCTTTCTTGTTGTTCGGGAGTTTTTATAAAACTAAAGTTAAAATGGTTAAAAATGTAATTAATTGTCTTGTGCACGAAATTTGTTCGTTCATTAGAAGAAAGGGTTGTGCTGTTCAAAATTTCTAATTTTCAGTTCATATAAGTTTATTTTTTTACATTTATAAATTCTGTATTACAGTCTGTGCAATTAATTTTTTAAACACTTAACTTATTATTATTTTTTACTAGCATTCTAGCTAGATTATTTACAGAAATGGTTTAAAGCTTAATTTATCTGGTTTATTGCGTATATTATTAGCAAGTTTTTAGTCATAGTTTATAAATTCAAAATTGCTATTTTTTGGTTCCTTAACAACATAAAACTTGGTGTTTTTTGTCTTTCTTCTTGTTATTTGTTATAGAATATCATAACTTGTTTTAGTTATAGTAAAAGGCAACAAGTCTCTGTACAATATTGTACAATAAGGGTTATTTTATTTTTTATAATTGTTAACATATAATTTATAAGTGTCCATGATATTCGCTTTTCTGTAGATATCAAAATCAAGGGGACTATTGATATTTATCCTATTCATATTTACAAAGTTATTACAAAAAAATTACCTAAGTTTCGATCTTTACTATTTCAAATGCCAAAATCCTCGTTGTTTATCTTTTCCGACGAAAAATGTGGTTGACAAATAATAAATTAATAGAGCTAAAGTGTATTATTTTAAAATTTCCTATTAAACTTTTGGTTGTAAAGAAGAAATTGGAAAGATGAGGGGAAGAATATGACTTTGTTTATTAAATTTGAAGTAGTTTTTTTCCTATCATAATCATAATATGAAAAGTCGCCTGAAAATACGATGTCTGTCGCAAATTAGGTAATTTAAATAATGCATTTTTTATATTTCAAATTTATTTATATTGATTAAAGAACCTTTTAAAGAATAATATTTATGTGGCAGCAAGCTACATATATTATTAAATAATTTATTTATTTTAAGTGTAATAACAATCGAAGTTTTATTTTATTTTACAAAAAAAACAGTGTAATGTTCGTTTTTATGATTTATATACGATAAAGTTCCACAGTTTGGCTGGTAAAAATGTTTTCTTAAACACAACACCTATGCCTTATTGAACTAAAAGTAAATTTTATTAAAAAGTTTTTACATTCTACTTATTTTTGTCATTTTAATTTTTTTCAGGCACTGTTTTTTGCTTTCTTTAGCTGCTTTTTTATCTACGCGTGTTGTTCTTTCACAAATTACATTAACGTTTATTTTTCTCGAGGTAAATATATACTAAATCTAAAAATAATAAAGAGTTCAATAGAAATGGGCTCCACGCCAGGGCGAGTAGACCATCAGCGGTAAAACTGGAACGTCAGCATTATTTCTACTTATGCTCGGCTAGTGGTTTTACGTCAGTGCATATATAAGATAAAGCAAGAATTCTTGCATAGAAATAAAGTAAACAAACCTTGTTTGGCATTAATATAATCAAAGGGGCTAGGTGGGAGAGTTCTTGTATACACACTGTCCGGCAACGTTGATTAAACACATCTGTAGTGACGGACAGATATGCCATTCACTTTGGATGCTCAATTCGATTGCTGTTGATCGAGTTAGTCTACAAAACGTGTTATTAAATAATACAACATATTAGAAAGAGATAAAATGACATTGATGTGCCGTACAATACCTGATGTATTTTTTTTTAATTAAACGAATACAGCAGCTATCCAAATCAACCTTGTTGCCGGTGTGATCAGATCTTGGAACTGTCATATCAGTAAATGTTTATATTTAAATCGATGTTGCCTATATTAACACAAAAACCAATATTTGTGAATAATTTTATTACATTCTCAAGAAAATTTTCTGATTTAGATTTTTGAAATCTGGCAATTTGTTTAGGTTTTTCCAAAACAAAAACAAACAGATCACTATACCAATCACCTTGCCTACAAACTGGCGTTGCGTTAATTCTAGTCCTTGGGTTCGTTAAAGTACAGTATACCAATAAATCCGGCTTACTGAAACTTTTTCTATCGAATAACTTATTTTGGCCAAACATGGACTTTTATCGATTTTTCCACCGACTTTTTATATCTGAATTACATATTTAATTTACATTATTGTTTTAGCATATTTCTAAAATTTCTGTGATTTTACTATAAAAATTTAGATATAAAATTAACAAACATTTACTTTATCCTCTTATGGTATTTTTTATGTTTACTGCGGCACTGACCAATACTTATTAGATAATCAACTAGTTTTTGCAAATTGTAAAATACAGTTTGTTTGCGTTTATTTTTAGAAAATTACTTCATAAATGCTTACTTGCTTATTTGTTTAATTGTTATCAGTATAGAAGGCAAGAATTTAAAAAATGACACTTGATATAGCTTTATTATTTATTAATAACGGAATGAGGACTTTGTGTTTAAGTTATCCCTTAAATTATTAATTGTTTTTCTGGCTATAGGAAAGATTAATTTTCTAGTAGGTGATGATGAATTGGAAGTATAAATGATTCACTTGATATTTTTATTATTTAAATGGTATCAATAAAACAAAATATTTAGTACTGAAAACGGAAATTTTGTTCCTTAGAAACTGATAACATTTATAAAAAAAACACTAGATTGCAAAAGAAAGGTCTGCCCAATTGAAAGGTGCTTCCCAGCGTTGGGTTACCAACAATGTATACTATACTATATATCTATACTATTTAAGATTTTGAATACTATAAATCTGCCTTAGTTTTTAAAACTAATAATTTTGTAGAAGGGTACTTTAAAAAACGGACTTTAGCAGCTAATTATACCCTTACATAGCTTAATGACTATGTTACGCTAGAAATGCTTTAAGTTTGATATTTGCTTGTCAAATTTCGTCTACCTATTAGACCTATCGATTATAAGTAAATTCTTAATAGGCGTAAATGTGTCTGTAAATGTATTTAAGAAACCAACTTTGTTGTTGGGAGCAAAAATGTATTACAGTGTAACCTCTATAGTCTGGACACACTTAAATCCGGACATTCAGTACTCCGGACATTAATTTTAAAAAGTTATAATCCGGACGGTTCTCCTTAATCCGGACAGTCTACGCGCGTGCGTAATATTTTTTTTCTACTCCTATATTAGTAAGAACCTAATTACACACCGTCTACTTTATCAGTAAATCTCTAATTACAAACACTATACTGTAAGAAGCCAAACTGTGCGTAAGGGCAGTTACGTAATATATATATTACGTAACAGTTCCACAATCGCATTAGCCGCGAGTCCCCAAAATCTTGAAAACTTTCAATAGATTTTACGTAAAGCTGGCTATGAAACAAATAGCATCGCCTTGACAACGCAAATGTTTGTATTATTATTTGTATTGTTACTTAAAGTTTACATAATCTTCTGCTTTTATTTATAAAAAAACTAAACATAAAGTCGTAGAAAAAGTATAGTACACAACTCGATGGTAAGCATTACACTCTTTCGAATTACGTACTCGCTCACGCTCGTACCGTAATTTTCGAAATCGTGTGTAATGGGCTTCTTACCACTCTCGGTATGTAATATACTATTACTTGTTTAGGCCTGTCAGAGCGTCTTTGCCAGTGAAACTTGCTTAATAAAATTGTAGCATCTGAGACTGATATTCCTACAACCTGAAAGAGCATTAATCTTAAAGACGTAGTTTTTTTGTTACAAGAAGCATGGTACCAAGTGCATCAAGACCTAATCAAAAAGTCATGGAAGTCATTGTTGTCCACCCAGGAGGTGGGTTTGGACGACGAAGATGAAGAATAAAACATTCCTCTGGCAACTTTAGCAATAAATATTAAGAAATCGAAGGAACTCTGAAACAAAATCAATGAAGTAAAAGTTCTTGGTAAACAATTAATAGGCACAGATATTCCAACTGAAGATTTGGAAGCATGGATCACAGGAAGTGAATCTGAGACTGACGTCTTATTAACAGATAACGATATTCTTGCTGAAATAAATGACATGACAAATAATGTACAGAGCGACTCTTCTTTTAGCGATGATGATTTAAAAATTGTGGCAAAAGTTAAAAATCAAGATGCCGTAAAGTCTATTAGCAATTGTATTAAGTGGGCATCAGAAAAAGATATACCAGACAACCAAATTGAGTTACTTTTTGAACTAAAGAATATTGCTGTAAAAAAGATTTGGAGTCAAAAAACAAAAAATATTACCGATTTTCTTAAGGTAGTTCCGAAATAAGTTACATTTGTTTGTAAGGATTTTTATAACAGATGTTATTATGTATATTTAATGTATTTTTTGCACTTTAACGTATTTCCGGTTTTTAAAATATCTTTTGTAAGGCAAAATGTATTCCATTTTTTTGCTTTTTTTTAAAGGCAATATTTTTCTATTAATAAATAAGTATTTTATGAATTATTCTGGATTTTGCTTATATTCAGTAATCCGGACAAATCACTTATCCGGACACCTCCTTACAAATAATTGTCCGGATTATAGAGGTTATACTGTATTTGTATACTTCTAATATGTTATATTTAAGTGCAGATTAAGTAAAAAGAAGCTCAACTGTCACGTTATTAAGATAATTGTTAATACACATTATTAAGAATAACGTATATAAATATTTTATTCACATTAAAAAAAAATATGTATTTGGTATTGTGTAAATTAAGAATTATATTGAATGGTGATTACAGTCTACCTCATTTTATAAAATCGATCATTCCTATCTAAGTTAAAGGTGATCATATTGTTGATAACAGTTTAAATTACATTAGTTTACTCGACAGTGACTTGAACCATATTTTGGTTTCTAATAACGAATGCGAGAGAGCACCATACGAGTCTCTCTGCTTATGTGACCTTGTTTAGATCAACAACACTATACATTTTAATAGTAATATATTAGATTTGCTGTTTTTTAATTGTTAAGATGTTTCTGTTGCCAACAGTGATATGCCTTTGGCTCTGATTAACACACATCATCCTCAATTAAACATTTCTTTAAAGGATTATTTTAAAATGTACGTTCATAAAAAAAACTAAAGTGCCTTAAAATTTCCTACTTATTCTTCGAAGCACAAAATACATCTAATTTTCATGAAGAATTAGGATTTTAATAAGCATAGGAGAACCAGATCATCAGCAAATGAAGAAGTTTGGCAATTAAGAAGAGATTCAAAAACGTCACTCAATGTCGATTACTATTAAAAACTGCCTAACTTAATGTGAAAGAAGGTCAAATTATTGTGGTCTTATATCAGAAGTGGCGTATATTGACTATAAAAGTGGGAAAGGAGCTACAACTTTAATTTAAAAATTTAATAAAATAGTATCGGTAAAAAATTAAATGATTTTCCAAAGTTTTCTTAACTTCTTTAAAAAGCGGTTGTGCCTGCCCTCTTCTGGCTCCCCAAGCATAGATTACTGTATATCATTCAAAACGTGATGCCAAGGGTTATCCATAGAAGATTAAATTAATAATGCAATTTCTATCAGCCCTAAAGAAATAAGTGCTGAGTATTTTCGATCAGTTTTTGTTCGGTACGAGAATGTGCACATGCCCATATCTACGTTTATTGATCTTTGTAATATCTATGTAGACGGTGATATTGTCTTAATGTAAATACAAGAGCTTTTCCAGCTTCATTATCAGTGATATTTTTTCAAAATGTAGCCCAACCTTGATTGTTCCCTTAAGATATATTTACAAGTTCGTAGTTAATTGTAGTGTTTTACCTTCATTGTGAAAGTCGGCCAACATAACACCTATTTTTATAAGTAAAAATTGTAACCAATATCAGGCCTATGCCATATGGGAAATGGTTTGAACGAGGGTGTCACAGAAGTTTTAATGTGTTTTATGACCATCCCTTAAAGCAGGACTCCCCAACCAGGGGGTTACGCCCCCCCCCAGGAGGGCGTTATAGGTACAAAAAAAAACTATTTAACGCTTGGAGTAAATAACTGTTCCGAATTGCCGTGTGATGCGTACCCCCGCCCTAACTTCCCGCTTGAATACATCTTTCACTTATAAAACAATTGCGTGCCGTACTCGCTCCTGTTAATAGTTGGTTCACAAAAAAATCCAAGTTTTGTTTAAAGTCTGTTAAGTGAGATAAGATTCTGATCACAAGGTCCTCCTATTCCACACATAAGTGCACTGGTTATCAAAAGGCATCATGTTAGCTCGCTTTTATAATTAAAAAAAAATAATAACTTTATGCAACTATTGAAAAAATTCAGTGGAAGGTAGACTATTTGGCTGATATATTTAAAGCCCTGAATCAGCTAAACTTAAATCTTCAGGGCAGAAATGGCACTTTGATTACTAACTATGATCATATTTAAGGTTTCATATAAAAGCTTTAACTTTGGAAAAATAAAGTATCTGCTGAAAATGTATTTCCTTTTTCACGGCTATCCGAAGCATTTAATAATCAAAAACTGAATAAAGATTTAAAAACTGAAATAGAAACTCATTTACAAGTGTTGGAAAACGAATTTTACCGATACTATCAAGATGTTAATTTCGACCAGAACCCCATTATTTGTTGTCGATATCTTACAACTACCCCTATGAAAGACGACTTTCATCTCTTGACATTAGAGAAATTTTGGATCAAACGGTTCCTTGTTAACCCGAAGTTTGCGTCTGCTTTCAAAAATACCTATTCCATTTTCGTCCACTTATTTATGTAAGACACGCTATTTAGCTCTAGTTTTAATAAAAACTAAACAGCTCTAGCAAAGACTGAACCCAGAATCGACCAACTGGTACAGAGCATGCAAGCTCAAGTATATCATTCCTTTAAAAGTTTTTATTTACTTATTCTGAAATTACTTTAAAAGTTGTTAGACATTATTTAATTATAAAAATATAATTTAAATAAATAAAAAATAATAACAGAATAATATGTATAATTAAAAAAAAACTAAGTAAAAGTATTTAATAATTAAAAGTGTACCTACTCTTCTATTAAAGATCCATAATAAATAAATATTTCAATTTGTATTGTACCTATTTAAAATTCAAATAAGTAATTTAGTTAATATAAATAATGTGTTTGTTATTTTTGTTGAAACCTAATTAAGGGGGGCATGAAATATATTTTTTGGTTCGGGGAGGTTCGGCGAAATAAAGGTTGGAAAACCCTGCCTTAAAGTTTCAACAGGGTTTTTGTATGGGTAGGTAATGTTAGACAGAGCTAACTGTTTTCTTAAACTCTCTAGCATCAGCACATAATGATGGTTTGCAAACCATTTTCAAATGCGACCTGCAGGCCGATGTGATATATTTTGATTTTTAATACGTTTGATGGAGTGGATAATGAGTTTTTAATTTAAAGTTAAAAAATATGGAGTGAACCACTGTTAGGTTGCTTTAAATACTAAAACTCGCTCCCAGGTTGTCAAGGTGTAAGTAAGTTGGTGTTGAGTCTGAGAGAATTAATTTTTTTTTTAATAGCATAATTTTCAATCCCGTTTTTGTAGTCCATTTATGATCTGGCTGCTGTCTTTAAACATTGCCGCTTTTTCGTTTTTTAGACGATCTAAAAGTTTATTTTATAGTTAAAGACACAAATGACTGTACTCTACGGCAACATGATGTAATGCGGCTAAATTTCCGGCACACTGTTAAAAAATGTGGTGAACCTCACGAAGTGTGGTTATATCAATTTTGTTAGGAATTGCGAAATTGTTTTATTTACAGGGGTCACAGATCTTAATGTTAAGTAGTGATGCGACTTGAATAGGATTTTGTGACTCGAGTCACTCGAGCAATTTTACTATCTCACTCGAGTTATACTCGAGTTTTCGAGTCACTCAAGTAAAATCTTATTCAAGTTGCAAGTTTACAATTCGAGTGAAATTTCTAGTGGCAATTTTAAACAAAAACCTTTATTTTATATATTTTCTTACTAAAGTGTGGCAAACTACGAGATGCAAGTTAAAACCTGTCTGTCTCGGTTTGTACCGGTGCGGCATAGATAAGTAAAAATGTAAAATAGAGTAGTGAAGTGACATCTAGTTGGCAACAAAATCAACTCGATGCGCCGAGTTGACTCGGTAACTTGAGCGCATAGAGACTTAAGTAATATTTTTTTTTCAATCGAGTACAGGTTTGACGAATTTACTCGAGTGACTCGAGTTAAAACAGGGCTCAAGTCGCATCACTAATGTTAAGTTTGGTAATGAGTTGTGGTTTACGCATTAAGTCCAGTCTACGTACGGCATTTAGGATTAAGGCATTTGTGAAGAGACATCTAAGGTATTCAAGATGCTATATTTCTCACTGGTTAGGCACCACTTGGACTATTGTGGCATTATATGGTCACCCTTCTATAGAGTTTATTTTTTAGGATTAAGAGAGTACAAATAAAGTTTGTCAACCTTTTACTTTTTAGGGTTTACCATGAACATACCAAAATAAAATGGACCTCTGAATATGTCAAAAGAAAATCACTGTCAAATGCACAGCATTCGACATGGTTGGCAACATTAAATTTTCTAATTTTGACATTTAAAGTGAATCATTGACGTTTTCAAATATCTTAGTTTTCATAACTAGTTCCAAAAAGTAAAAGTGTTCGCAACTGATGATGAAAAGTAAGATATTTGACAACGTCAAGAAGTTTTGAAAAGTGTCACTTTAAATGTCAAAATTATAAAAAACTAACAAGAACTAACCACAAATAACTATTATCTATGTTTCTAATTAACGAAAAAAAAATGTATTAGGAATGATTTTATTTATTTTATTAAATAACGTAATATTAAATTATAATTACTGGGAAATTATAAAAACGCATTTACGTAAAGTGTTATGAAAAACTTTTAAACCAAGCCAAATCAAGTGTAACCGAATGACACTCACCGGCCTTTTGGTCTTAAGCTCCTTTCCAACCGAATAAATTGCTCTTAGCTACTCCAAATGTTAAAATTTAAAGTATCAACTTAGAACGAGAGAGATTGAGCTGTTTTATCTAAATTAGAGCCGCACTGGCAGAAATGAGCTGATAAGAAGATTAATGATCTATAACGTATATCTTTCTCATCACTTTGATAATAACTGCAACGCCAAAAAAAATACAACGAGACTATATACAGTAAAGTTCGGTTTTAAAAACACCTTCTAGATGACCCAGAGAATATTCGTTACAGGTAGGCGATCGTTATACAGTAAGCGGCTAAAATATGAAACAAATTCATTTAAAAATCAGGTATTGGGTTAAATAAAAAATGCTCACACACGTCTATCATATTTTTTTGCACATTTTTTGTATAAAGGAAAAATATACAGGGCGTGTCAAAAAGTTGATTTTGATACGAAAGTTGATTTTTTTAATGAAACGCCATTTTTTTAAATCCATTTTCAAATTCTGTGCAAATTCTACGCATAATTCATGTAGCATATCCTATACCTATCTTTAACTCTTTCGGAACAAAGAAAAAAACAATTCAGTTTTAGCTACATACCTTTAGAGGTAAAAGTTTGTAATTTGTTTAACGCAAAATATCCGAAAAAGGCCCATTACAAGAAGTACAGTAAGTAAAATTAAAAGAAAATTTAGAAAAACGAGCAGTCAAAGATCGTTTACGGCCAGGTTGTCCAAAAATTCATGAAAATACAAGATTGAAAATTTTGTTAGATGTTGAGGATAATCCTCATTGTGCATCTTCGGAAGTAACTTATAATGTTAGCCAACGAACAACTTTGCGTGTATTGAAAAAAGAAAAGTATCGTCCGTAAAAGATTAGGTTTCTACACGAGCTGAACGAAGATGATCTCGATATCAGACTAAAGTTTTGTGAAACTATGATGAAAATGTGAAACTTAAATCCATTATTCCATCGTTAGATACTATGTAGTGATGATGCCACATTTTGTTTAAATGGTACAGTAAATAAACAAAATTTTAGGTATTGGAGCACAAATAATTCCTGTTGGATGAGAGAAAACCATACCCAATATCCAAAAGAAGTAAATGTTTGGGCAGTGATTTTAAATAATAAAATTATTGGACCTTTTTTTTCTATCAAAATTTTACGGGAGACTGATATTTGGAAATTTTTAAAATAACTTACTACTCAAGTCTCGCAGTTTCTTTTTTTAATCCAAATCAGCCTGATATGCCAGATAGATCGATTTGGTTTTTACAGGATGTTGCTCCGCCGCATTTTGCTCGAGAAGTACATGAATATTTGAATGAGGTATTTTCGGACAGTGGATTGGTAGGAGGAGACCTACGGAATGGCCCGCAAGATCTCCAGATCTTACACTTTTCTTTTTTCTTTGGGGATATTTTAAATCAAAAGTGTATAAGGAAAAACCAGGGAATTTAGATGATTTAAAATCTAAAATTAGATACGGAATAAGGCAAATTAATGAAAGTACTCTAAGTATTGTTTTAAAAGGGTTTTGAAGTAGATTAGCATATTGTCAAGAAGTTAATGGTGGACATTTCCAACACCAAATAAATTAATTAAAACTATAAATTAAATAAATAATTAATATTAATAATAAATAACTAAACTTACTTGTTTTACCTCTAAAGGTATGCACCTAAAATTGAATTGCGGTTTTTTCCGTTAGCCCCGAAAGAGTTAAAGAGAAAAAAAAATGAATTTAAAAATATATTGTTTCATGAAGAAAAAATAACTGGTATCAAAATCTACTTTTTGACGCACCCTGTATATTTTCTCTTTAGTGCTAAAAATGCCCAAGAAAAAATTATGCTAGACGTGTGTGAGCATTTTTTTAAACCCATTACCTGATTTTTAAATGACTGTTATATATTTTAGCCGCTCACTGTATAAGAACTCTACAAAAATCGGTTAATTATTACTAAAAAAACTTTATTGGCAGTTACTGAAAAATCAAAGACGAATAATTAAGACATAAAAGGAAAAAAATATTAATACTTTTGTTTTGTATACATATACAAATGTATTCTTTGGCTTATCATAATATACTTTTACATAAATAATTATGTACATTGTTGTTCGAATCTTTCTTCTCCAGGACTTTTTTTTCCATTCTATTTTGCAAATAATCAACAGCTTTCACGCTTTTGATGTTAAAGATATAGGTAACAATAAACTAATACATTAGCAGTTGTTAAAGTTTCCACTATCCCTTGCGCTGTAGGTATAACGTGTTCTTTAACCTCATATTGGTGTTTTTAGACATGCTTACTATTTAAAAACAATCTAATAGTTATATTTATTTGTAAAAATGAAAAAGTTTTATCAACTTTGCATCACTTATGTTAAAATTTTCCACTCCTAATTTTGATATTTTCTAAAAAAGAAGTTTCCTTTTTTTGCTGGAAAAATTAACCAAAATAATTAACGTTGATGGCTCAGATTTTGTACTTGTACATAAATTTGCATAAGGAGCAACTTTTGCATATAATATTTTAACATATTATGTTTTTTTGAAATTTCCCCAAATAATGCAATTTTTGACAAAATTTGTAAGAAAATGTCAATTTTGACAGATAACAGGTGTTATTTTAAGGACCACGTCTACATGATTTATTTTATCGAATTTGAAGCCTAAACTAAGGCCAAACTCAAATTTTATTTATATTTAATATAAAAAAAAATAATAAAACACGCTATTTGTACAGGGTAATTTCAATTCGACCTTCATCATTAGAATCTCGGAAAATATATGAGATGCGAAGATGGAGAAATTGAGGCAAACTTGCGCATTTATGTGACTAACATTATGACGTTAAGAAAGTTTTAAAATTTCGAGTATTTTCGGAGATATTCCAGATACATTGGAAGAAAGCCATCCTCCGTGTCTTTTCAAAGTGAGCAAATCACCGCCGCTTTCTACCAACATGGTAGCCGAAGAACGCCTTAGCCCATGTCCGGTATATTCTTCGTGATTTTTTAGTTTTAAGAATTTTGCAACAAGTTTTGGAATACTACTGATAGTATGGCACCCAACATGAGCGTAACATCTTTGGTTTCGGTATGCAAGAAATAATCTTGTACTCTCCATATTTTTAAGGTGGAGATCTGCGTATTTACGGTAAAGTGTACAGGGATTGAATTTGCAGTTTTCATTGGTAATGGTAAAACTTTTTGACCTGTGAGTTTTTCCATCTCGTAAGAACTCGACAAGGAAACGCCCATTATCTTTCACATCGTCTAAACTCAAACGTATTAAATCATCCCTGCGGCATGCGCCGAAAATGCCAAACATTAAAATTACTTTTGCTAGTAGATATTGTCCATCTGACGCTTCACATAAAAATTTAGTTACTTGTTCTGATGTAAGAACCTTGGATTTCTTTGGTACATAATTATCCTACAGCTTGTCGTTTCAAAAACGCGATAGGTTTTGGATATTGGTTGTAAGTGTTTTCTTTTATTGCCAAACAACTCTTTAACATAGAGAATTGACTCCATAAGGCGGATGACTTCATAGATTTGGCTTTTTCAAAAAAATAAACTAAGAGAATATCGTCACTCACAATTTTGATTCTTTTCTGAGTCCGCCATTCGGTAAAAATATGATATTCATGTTCATATCTCAACCTGGATTTCAATGGTAATAAATCTGCACTCACTTCTGCCGCTTGTTGTAATATAATATCGGGAATATCCGGATTTTCTTTTAAATCCGAATTCATTTTTTGAAAATGGCATAAATTTCACTGACAGGAAATAAAATATGTCATTAATAAATAAATCGTTGTTATGAACAGTTTCCATGGATGCATTTTTGTATAAGCGCACGGAAAGAGGGATCGGGAAAAACAATTCCGTGCGCTGTTCTGAAAATGTCACATTTACTGTATTTTATACACAGTTGAAAATGTGGTATTTTCAGGTAAGTATAATAAAAAATATTTTAAAACGAATAAGGCGCTTTTTACTAGCCATGAATAAAATTACTTGTCAAAGGGATAAGTCTACAGCTACATAAAACATTGTTTTATAAACAAACTAAAAAATATTAGTTATTTTAAAGTAAAAACAACAATTGATAAGTAAAAACCCTTAACCAGATAACTCAAAGACTCATGTATACAAAAATATTACAGCAAATATTTAATTTCGACGAGATGCTGTAGTTAACCAACATTTTAAAGAAAATCCAACATCTTCAGCCAGTGATGTTAATAGAGAATTCCACATATCTAAGTCAACCATTCATAGGGTAGTTAGGACTATTTAAAAAAATATCGTTAATATGTTGAGAAATATGGACAACATTTTAAATTTTAGGTCGTTTTTATACATCTTCATTTTAGTAGGAATATTAGTTTAGCCACTTTTCATTGTTTTTGTTTTCATTTGTTTCAATTAACTTGTTACGTGTAGTTTTGTTGTAACACGGTATTAACGTTATAGCTATGTTCGCGAACCCATTTCTGTAAAATATCTGTTCAGCTTATCTATTTTGCCAATTACTAATATTTTATTGTTTACAAAAAAAATGACGTTCGCCGGAATCAAGGCCAACTGAGAAAATATTTGTTTTTTGAAATAAATGAGGTTATAAACTCTTAAATTATAACATGTCATACATTACTGAAATCAGAATAAAAAGCACTATTTGGCTGCGTAAAAATCCAATATGGCGTCCATATGAAAAAATAAAGTTGATGATGATTCTAAAAACCCGAAACTTAGAAAATAAAAATTGACTACTCGTTCATATTCTACAAAAAAAGTTGCTTTAAAGAAGTTTTTACAGATTTAAAAAATTTTCACTTATAAAAAAAATATGGCCGATATTCGAAAATGCATGTTTCAGGTTTTTTCCAAAATTTCTCAAAAATCTGAATAGATGTAACCATGTAGTAAACGGGATTAGCTTACTAACATAATTGTCCAAAACTTTCCCCATTTAACCGATTTTCTATCTATCGTGGTTTCCAAGATCCCCATACATTCCTCACCAATTTGGGACACACTGTAGGTCTAAAAATATTTGCCCTATTTTTGTACAATTTCTGTCAAATTTGTAGTATAATTTTAACATATTGTTCTCCTTATTCCAAATCCTCATTTCCTTAGAAAACTTGTACAGGGTGTCTAATTTTCAATAATTTTGCAGGGTATTTCGTATATTAGTAAATATAAAGGAATGGGGTTTTTTAATACAGTGTTATTTTTTCGTGAAGATGCGGTTGACAAAATTTTCATGGCACTTTTTGTTTTAAACATACAGGGTGATTTTAAAAATTTGCAATTGTTAGTCACCCTTTGTATCTTGACTAGTTTATAAGATATTTAAAAAATAAACACGGAATTCGATAAAGATTCTTTTGTAGAATACAGAGGCGTAGTCGTTTTTACAAAACTTTTTAGTTTTATTTTTGAAATTTAATGCAAACATATATTTTTTTTCATGGGCACCCCAAGTATTTTGCAGTTAGATTGCATTTATTCAAACTATTTAAAAGTATATAAAAGTTTGCATTTTTCTTTTACAATAAGCTTTTAATTTTAAAATTAAAAAAAAAACACATTTTTATAGTAGGCCCTTAATTCACCCGGCTTGCTATACGCAATTATTAAAAAAAATTAAAATCATTTTTAAAAACGAAATTAAAATATTTATTCTAATAATGCAAAAACACGTTACACTTTCTTATTTATTTACAAAGTTATAACATTACCTAAGTCTTTTTATTAATTTAAAATCATATACCAGTTTTTCAGAGATAAGTCAATAATATAATAAATACTCAAACTGATGACCATTCTCCCTATAACAAGATTCACATCTTCTGGATATCTCTTGTGGGGTATTTAGAAGAACTATGTTTCGTCCCTGTAAATTTTGAAATGCAAGTATAGTGGCCGCGCCTAGTTCTTCTATTGTACGATGTTAAGTTCGATAAATTTTATCTGTCAAAAAAACCCCACAAAAAAATTCAAGACGGAAAAATGAGGAGACCGGGGTGGCCACCTAATAGATCCATTAGTTGTTATCCATTTGTCGGGAAAATTATTTTCCTATTGAAAGTAGATATTATATATATATATATATATATATATATATATATATATATATATATATATATATATATATATATATATATATATATATATATATATATATATATATATATATATATATATATATATATATATATATATATATATATATATATATATATATATATATATATATATATATGTATATATATATATATATATATATATATATATATATATATATATATATATATATATATATATATATATATATATATATATATATATATATATATATAAGTCTAAGGAACATCATCTGGCAATTTCGGAACAACCTCTTGCAATATTTCTAAATATCGGTAAGCATAAAGGGTTCTTTCATAAATTCTATAGGATACTGTAGTATCCAGAATAAAACAAGCAACGCTAACTATAAATTTTTCTCGCTGGTTCCTCTCAATAATAAGATATTGGTTTTCTTAATGCCAATGGCTGGTGCCGTGTCCATTAAAGATGGTAGCGCTAGAGAAATATGCTTCGTCGAAAAATGTCATCGACCTGGAAAAAATTATGTCAACTTGAACTTGCTGCAAAACCCAATTGCAAAATATAACACGACGTTCAGGATAATCAGGATGTAAATGCTACTCAATTTTTACTTTATAGAGTTTATATTTATATATTTTTTTCATATTGTTTGTGCTCGTGCTTTATTTACACCAACCTCCTTTTCAATAGTCCTACATGAAATTGAAGGAATTGCTTCTACGCATGCTAAAACGTTTATTGACCCAATTTCTCGATTTTCTTTATAAGATTTTGACCCACCCATCTAGAATGGGTTTTAGTTCTTAAGAATATATTAGGACAGGGCTGTCTTCTTTTTAGATAGCTAGAATTATTATAAAATAAATAGACCAAGATAAATTATTTCCTTAAATACTAAGTCATAAAAGTGCCTGACAAAATACAGTTCGGCAGCCGCATACAGGTTTTTGTTCGATTAACATATCATACTTTTCAAAGTTCCTAATAACTCTTAATTCGGCCATGCTTTGACAAAACCAACACAAATAACAAATACTAATAGTTCTTTTAAAAAGAAGGAATCGCAACTAATTTTTAATGTATTGTTATTTAAAAAAACTCCTCTTCTTTTTTAGGATATTATATATTATGAAAAAAATATTTATACCGTATGTTCCAAATTTTGAGATATGATACAACGATCATTTTTTTTTTAAATCGGAATCCAAGAGTATGTTTAAAGTGCATATCAAGTTATACATCACTGCCAATCTCAAATATTGTTAAAAAAACAAAATTTTACTTAAAAAATGATTCACATTTTATTCACACTAATAATAAAACGTGCTAAAAATTTGGGATCTATGAAGTTTTTTGATATTGGCATCTTAAGCGATCGTAACAGGTCAAATTTAGCAGCTGTCATCCTGTTACAATCGTTAAGAGGATGCATTTATTAAAAAAAATAGGATCTTTATTGTTCGCAATGACATTTTACGTTATCAGTGTGACTTTTAAATATACTGGCTGTGTCATAAAAAAGTTTTGAATTTTTATTTGGAATTTTTAAATTTAGAGATGCGAGATCGATTTGCAAGGGTCGAAACGCCTTGCTCCAAATTTTTAGCTTATAATAAAAAACATTATCAATATAAATACAATATGGTTTATTTTTTAAGAAAAATTTTGTAATTTAATTTCTCGCAAAACGGTACGAAAGAAATATTTAAAATTGGACAATAACTTGATATGCACTTAAAAAAATACTCTAAAAAGTATCGAGTTCCGATTTTAAAAAATCATGGTCACAGTCATACCTTAAATTTGGAACACACTGTAAGTATTTTTTTATAGAAAAGAGCGCGACTAATAATACTTATCGACAGGTTTGAGCATTTTTCCAAAATATAACTTGCCATTGATTTATTGCATTTATTCCAAGTTAGAGACTCGCACGGTACATTTATGTAAAAAAAAATTAAAATATTAAAACCATAAAACATTTACATATTAACAAGCGTTACAAAGAGGATCCATTAAAGTATTCAATTGTTTTAATTAATCTGATATCAACGGCCTACTATAAAAGAAGGTTTTTATTTAAATATTTACATTTAACGTTTTTTGTAAAAAATGAAAAGCTTGAAAAAAATGCCATTACACTAAAGAAAAATATATAAGGTGTCTCATTTAAAAAAAATCCATGTTTGAAATATATTTCAAAGACAAAACTTTTTAGGAAAAAAACGGCTTTGCCACTGTGTTCGGAAAAATCTATATTGAATTCTGTTTTTACGTTTTAAAAATATCTTATGAACTAGTCAAGATACGAGGAGTGCCTTAAATTTTTCAAATTTATCCAGTATCTCCAAAGTAAAGAGTGCCAGGAAAATTTTGTCAACGGATCTTTCATTTTACAAAAAAGTAGCTAGGTATTGTAAAAACCGGGTAATTGTTCAGAATCGCGGCCCCACTTTTTTGGGATGTAAAATCAACATGATTAATTTTTTTTACGTTGTCAAATATGTTTATTCCTAAAGCTCATTAAAAATAGAATAATTTATAAAAAAAAATTAAAAATGTCAATTTTTCGGTTTAAAAAAAAATGAACTTGAAAAATACCCATGTTCTTTGTTTTTAAAATATTCAAAATAAAAATTAACACCGACTTTTTTTTAATTTTTCTTAAAAGATTTGTAAATTTGCCATAAAATAAAACAAAATAAAAAAATGCCATTACCTCCATTTTTCGATCTTGCATGGCAAAAAGTAGGTGGGGCCGCGATTATAAACAATTACCGAAAACCGTATCCCTCTATCTTTCTTTACTAATAAACGAAATATCCTGCAAAAGTAGAGATGTGGGCCGCGAATATTTCCAAGCAAAGAATGCAAATTTTCGCGAAAATTCGCTGCTGTGTTCGCCCGAATATTCGCATTTAAATTAGTGTCGCTATCTCTATCCTACGGCTGATTTCGTAATTAATCGCGTATTGTTTTTTTAATTGCGCCTGCTGTCATGGGTGGATTTACGCAAAGGCTGAGTAGGCTGAAGCCTAGGGCGGCATATATTATGGGCAGCAAATTTACTATTAATTTTTAAAAAAATGTAATCGTAAATTAATAAAAAAAATATTTACCCAAAGATAAAAAATTCCGGCCAAATTCCCTTCATTTTTATAAGAGTTACTAGTGTAGTTTACATTCTTTTAATGCTAGATTTTTCGTTTTGATATCCAAAAAATATTAACATATTAGGGCGGCGAAAATATATTAGCCTATGGGCGGCTTAATGTTAAATCCGGCCCTGCCTGCTGTATGCACAGTTGGTCATTTTGTAACAACCCTGAAATGATTGAATGCCATCTGTCTTTACATCTTTTAATTGAGAGTGGGGTGACTGGGCTCACATAACATAGTTAAAATCAAAATAAAGAGCACTATTTACTTACGTAAAAATCCAATACGTGCGGGGCCCATAAGGAAAAAATAAAGTTGATGGTGGCTAAGGACGAAACGTCAGATGCGCAATTTATTTTAAAAGATGTTAAAAAAATAAAAACAACTTTGTAAAATTTAGGCATTTCTCGGCATACCGATTCACGTCGGGTGTCCTATTAAAAGTTCTGGAGAACCAATAAAAATAACTTTTTGAAATTTGGCACACGGTCCTAACAGGTGATAAGCTACATTTTAAAAGTATTTTGGCAAGTGGCGTGCAGCGAAACCAATGGCAATATTGTAATTTTAATTAGAACACCCTATTTTTTATTGCATATTCGGATTCCGCGTAAAATTCTAAGTAACTTTTGTTAACATCTTTCTATGCCTATATCTAAACGTTTTTGAGCATATAATGAATTATTTTTTTTTAAGGAACATCACCATGTCAAAAAGGTTTAATATTTACGTGCCTAACCGAGCTGGATACTAGAAATGTTTTTTGGGGATAGACAGTGCATGTATTCAATAGATCTACATGCTATTGTAGCAATATATTTTAGAGGGTCTCCCAAAAAAAAATGCATTTTTACCGATATTAAATAATGATTAAAACTATTTTTTTAATACAACATACTGTATTTTATCCCATTTTCGAATTTAACTTATATGTCAACTAGTTGTCAGGACAATTGAAAATAAAAACTTCTATAGCCTACCTGGGTAAATTGTAAATTAAGCCGGTAGTTTATTGTGGATGGTATTTAAAAACAGGGAGAAAATTAAAATTCGTTTGTATTCAAAATGAGTGGCAGATGGCTATAGAAACATGTATAGACATTTTGTAGGAAAATTATTGGTCTATTCAAAAATCAGATAAAATACAGTATGTTGTATTTAAAAAAAATTAGTTTTAATCATTATTTAATATCGGTAAAAATGCATTTTTTTGGGACACCCTGTAAGATATATTGCTACAATAGCATGTAGATCTTTTAAATACATGCATTGTTTGTCCCCAAAAAAAATTTCGAGGATCCAGCTTGGTTAGCCACGTTAATATTAAACATTTTTGACATGGTGATATTTCTTAAAATAAATAGTAATTAAAATTTTCAAAAACGGTAAGATATAGGTATAGGAAGATGTTAACAATAATTACTGTAGAATTTTGTATAGAATCCGAATATGCAATGAAAAATAGGGTGCTCTATTTAAAATTACAATGTTGGCATTTATTTTGGGTTAGATCTAGCAACAAGCAAGCAAGTTCTTTTCTTTGGTTCTCCAGAACTTTTAATAGGACACTCAACGTGAATCACCCTGTATTGTTAGTCACATAATTGCGCAACTTTGCCCCAATTTAACCCCCTTTGTATCTCCTGTAGGTTCCGAGATTTCAATGGTGAGGGTCGAATTTAAATCACCCTGTATAAAATATACTTAACATTACAGCAGTTAAACTTTACCAAAAATCCTCTCCTTAATTTAAAGCGGACGTAGGCGCCTAACTGGTTGGAGGCTGACAATATAGTAATTATATTTGCAACTATAAAGATCAACGAATCGTTTTTACTTTTTATGTGACTTGCTTTTATTAAAGAACAGTTTTTTATCGTCAGTGTTTTACGCCTAATTTTAAGTGCGGTTTTCTACTTCGTCTAAATAATTAAAAGTACCAAAATAACAGTGAGTGGTGCGAACGAAGTATATGTTATACAAGCACGTATTTAATAGTACAGTGATTATATAATCTTAATATTTAAAGTGCAAAGGACAAAGGTTGTGTTAAAAATAATTAAAATTTAAAAATAATTAGTGCTTTCCCTTTTCCTTTTAACTACTTTAGATAGTAAAGGCACAATATTACTTAGTTGTCTAATGGCTGGTTGCACCAAAAATTTTAAGAAACCCTTAGCACAAGGTAATCCCTAAAATGCCCAAATAAGCAATGTGATTGGCTACATTGGAGATTTAAGGAAGACTTAACGCTAAAGGTTCCTTAAAATTGTCGCACCCACAATTTTAAGGCCATAAGTAGTGTTGAGGAGCTATAGGGTCTTTTAAGAAACGTCTACCAAACTATGAAAGAAAATAAAAAAGCATGGGTCCAATAAAGCTATTTTCTATTATAAATAAGACTAATACATTGCTAATATGTAAAAAGATATAGCTTGTTACTTCTTCCTTAACAGAATACCTATAGCCCAGTTGGTGGAGTAAATTTTCCACTATAAGCACAAGTAATTAGCGAACTGGCTATTTTTTTAAGTAGTTTAGAGTATACTGATTGATATTAAAAAAAGTTCATAGGTCAATCGACTCCAAAAAAATTTCGATTTTTTTTTCAAAATTTTCAAATTTTTCGGTTTGCGATGGAGATAGAAAAAAAAAATTAAAAAATACCATCTTGTAGGGGAAGTTTTTTTCTATGAAAAAGATATTTTGCGTTTTTTTTCTTAGAGTTATAGTTTGTTTGCAAAAAATTCGATAAGTCATTAAGCCATCTTGCGCTAACAAACAAGCGATACAATTCGGGCCTTAAATTTAAAATCATAACATTCCACTCTATTACTTATTACACTATTAGTGTAGGAATACTTTAATGAAATTTTTTTAATCCGAAATTTTCAAATTTTTTAAAAATTAAAAAAAAAATAATGAGACTAATTTTTTTTTTGTTTTTCATTTTTCTTTAGTTATACAATAATAAATATGAATTAAAAATTATTATTTATTTTATTTTTAATAAAATCAGTAGAAATTACATGTCACAAAATTACAAATCATCTACATTGTCGTTATCATTATCATTGTTTTCAGCATTCGACTCGTTAGAACTTGTCTCTGTTGTAAGTTGTGCAAAATTTTTGCATGTATCAGGATACAAGTTGTTCTATTCGGTGCTCCTTATAACGAAAGCAGAAATATTATGCCATTTTCAAAAATCATTTCATGAGACTGTCTTGGCAATTTAAAACTGCCTATAGCTTGTGCAAACTTTTTATTTTTTGATTTTTTTCTACCGATCTTATGACAATTTTTTTTCTATTTTTTTACCTGGGCCTTTTCTTACTTGTCCACTATGTACATTCTATTCTTTGATTATTCATCTCTTTAGTATAGTAGTATTAAAATTTATCTTCAACTATACTAAGAGAAAAAAATTAGAACATAAAAAAGTGCCATTTTCTTGTTACACACAAAAAATTATTATAATTAAAAAAAAAATCCGTACTGAATGCATTTATGTTTACAGATTCTTAAAGTATACTAGTTTACCTATATTTAAGAAAACAATTCACCCGAAAAAGTGGATTTTTTTATAATTTTATAGACCAATATATTTATATCGCTATAATCTTTAGATTCTAAAAAAATTCAAAATCACGACAAGAGCTGTATTTTATAACTATATCGAGACAAAATTAATGAGTGCATATTTTTATTCGTGAAGACGGTCACCTAAATAACAATTTCCTGAATTGAATTTTTTTTTAGAATTGTAATGATGTTTGAAAAAAATTATCTAAACGCCCCCTCACTATTTTCTCTTCTTTTCTTAACTAGACATATATATATATATATATATATATATATATATATATATATATATATATATATATATATATATATATATATATATATATATATATATATATATATATATATATATATATATATATATATAAATATATATATATATATATATATATATATATATATATATATATATATATTTATATATATATATATATATATTTATATATATATATATATATATATATATATATATATATATATATATATATATATATATATATATATATATATATATATATATATATATATATATATATATATATATATATATATATATATATATATATATATATATATATATATATATATATATATATATATATATATATATATATATATATATATATATATATATATATATATATATATATATATATATATATATATATATATATATATATATATATATATATATATATATATATATATATATATATATATATATATATATATATATATATATATATATATATATATATATATATATATATATATATATATATATATATATATATATATATATATATATATATATATATATATATATATATTGACGCTTCTTTCTATACGATATTTTATTAAAAACGGAAAATAAATCATACCGTTAGAAAGCTGATAGCTCCAACTTCAAAATAATGTATTTCAACTTCCAATTCAACATCTCGTAAATACGTTTCAGATTATAATGTAAAACTCTAAAAAATTGCTTCGCACGCGGCTGATCGGGCGTCCCGTGCGTAGTAAGCATAAGTTATTAAATTAATTTTTTGCGGACAAACTATGACTCTGACAAAAAAAGTGCAAAAATACCTTTTTGATAGAAAAAAACTTTCTCTTGAAGATGGTATTTTTTATTTTCCATTATATTTATCCCATCCCAAAGTTTTCTGGGATTTTAAAGAATTTTTTTTTATTTTTGAAAATTTTTTTGACTAGGAAATTGATTGACCCATGAACTTTTTCTCATATCAACCAATATACTCTAACCTAATTATAAAAAAAATCAGCCAGTTCGCTCATTACTTGTTCCTGTGGCCTCCACCAACTGGGCAACTGCCGTTTTTCGTCTGTATCAATAGTCGAATTTATTTTAGGAAGTATAATGTAACTAAGCTTTGCTAATACGCCGCCCAAACATTTTTCTTGTTGGCTAAAAATCGTCTTTTATACGTAAATTACACTTCTGCCCAATTTTTTTATTGCAATATTTTATAAGAATGCGACAAGCATTTAAAATTTAAATATAAAACTTAGGCGCGAAAACGGTGTCTCCGTCACGAGTCTCTAACCATTTATATTGACAGTGCCTGGTCAACAAGGGCCACTGCAGCTAAGTTCCAATATTACATCTCGGATAAAAGCGGGGTGAATAGAATACTAAGCCGAGCTAATCCGAATGTTGAAACACTTTGTATTTTCGGTCAGTGTTATTTTCATTTGTTTATTTAAAAAATAGAATACTATAATCTGTTCACTTTTGTTTGATAAAAATACCTTAGCAAAAAATGTCCTGTTTAAAAATCAGTAACCATGGTTACGACCTTTAAGCATATATCTACTGGAGAAAGAAAAATACCAGTATAACTTTTCCCTCTCACTTAACGTGCCTGAGTGGTCGGCGGGAAGGGGCATGTACCCCGTTCACTAATTAGCATACAGAGCTGGGTACATACCCCTCTTCGCCGACCAATTAGGTATGTGAAGCTAGAGAAAAAGGTTATATTGCTATTTTTTTTCTCTATCGCACACTTGTTCGCCCGGCCCAGCGGCAAGGCTGTCTCTAGTAGGTAGATGCTCGAAGATTACAAAACCAAAAAATGTATTGCATTGGTTCAAAATGTCGTGGTTGTTACTAGGTGTTTTTCTCAAACGATAATGAACAGATTTTAGAGGTGCAACTCGTTTATTATGTTGCATATTAACCGGAATAAAGGAACGCGATAGACTTTTTGTTTTTGCCCTGTAAGAAATAAAGTAGCGAAGCAAAAACACTAATATTGGAATTCTGCAGCCCTTGTGTCCTCACAAGGCGTTTTGGCGTCAAATTAAAATGACCAGACGTGAACTTTAAATCGTAATTACGCCGAAATTATTTTTTTTTAACAACATATTTAGAAGATGGTTCTTTAACAGGCAAAGGACGAGATTTGACGTGTTTCCAGATAAAAATAAATTTTATGCAGGGTCCCATTGTAGTTAAGAAAGTTAGGGTTGGATTATTTAAGTTGAGGTATAGGGTGATCATCATTTTATTGTGAGCCTATGTGTCAGAAGAGTAAGTAGTAATAAGAATTTGGCGGTTTTTGGTTATTGTGTGCCCTTGTGGATACTATTGGGTTTAAGATCCTGCCTATTTATTTACACGCATAGACGTATAATAAGAGATAAGCTGCAGTTTCCATACACGCGAGTTGGCTCAAGAGAGAAGGTAAGAGAAGCAATACCTAATTTTAGAAGTGAAACAATTTGAATTAAGTGTTTTAAGATTTCATGTCAGTGCACTACCACTCCAAATTTAAAAATCAGCAATGCACATGACATAAAATCCCAAAAAAAAGTGATGTGTTAAGTTGACAGGCGCACTGCTTAGAGTCCGTAAAATATTAAACCGATATTATTGAACCATAAACAAAATTATTACATTGGAAGTGTTAACGACATATTTTTGCCTACAAATTAAATATAAACCCATACTTTAGAGCAATCTAGTGTTTTTAAACCACTCCAAATAAAAAATGAAATAACGCATCACAAGTCGTATGTTTGTGTCTAGGGTTTTCGCTTACCCGACCCTTTTTAATACCCGGGTATCGGGTATTATTTTCTCATATACCCGGGTACTCGGGTATTTGCAATTTTTGCAGAAAAAGAGGCAATTTTCCTATAATCATGTTTTATTTTATTTCGAAAGAGTGATGCATGTCAGTAAGTCTCCTTAACTTATTGTACAATCAGTTACACAGTTAAACAGTCTTGTTCTTATCAAAAATTCGCGACGTACTCGTGTCAAACAAAAATTATTAAATTAGAACACCGCCAAAAATTATAAAGTAAAAAGAAAACGTCTGTACATTTTGGTGTTTTTTCTTTGGATTACCGCATATAGATGTATCTATTGGGCCTGACTAGAACCTCAACATAAATTTCATTCTTGTTTTCCTGTCGCCCAATAAACGTCTTGACCAGTCATATCTGGCTCATCCAAAACAACCATTACTTGGTGGTGCAACTCTAGACGAGAAAAATATGTTGCAGTGTCGCTCTCGAGGTATTCTTTTCCTTGTACACTTAAAGTAAAACCTTTTAAATTCCCTTTCTTTATTATTAATAACAAAGCTTTATTGGACCTGTCTTCATAAAAACGTCTTACTTTGTCTCATGCACTTGTTAATATGTAAATATATATATATATATATATATATATATATATATATATATATATATATATATATATATATATATATATATATATATATATATATATATATATATATATATATATATATATATTATATTCTTAAATATTTAATAAATTCTGTTGGTGATTTAAATAGATTAAGACTTCGAGAAAGTAAAATCATAGTGTATGTATTCCAAGTTCAGATTCTTAAAATAAAAAAGTAAAGACCTCTTTAAGTGCCACCATGTCTAGATCTTCCGGTTATAGCAGTAACACATGTTCTTCGTCTTATTCGACTAAATATTATGACGTCGCAAAGCAGCCCATAAAGAACACCATAAATGGTGCTAACAAAGCGGACAGCTTTACGCCGAAAAGGTGGGAGCGCGCTGGCAGTGGCGTAAGTGTGAAGTATTTTTGCTTTTTTGTTGAATGTATACGTTAAAATTTTATTTTGCATAGTAAAATTAGTACTGTATTGAAGTAGAAAAATCCGTGGTTCTGCTAGCTTCTGGTTAAGCTAGCAGAACCACATCAATATTCTGCAATAACAAAACATTTCCAAATCTAATTTTTATTTTTTTTATCTTGGGATAGTCCACGAAGGCTAAGGCCTAAGTACTAACGTACCGTGGGTGCCTGATATGCATATCATCTTTTTAGGCTCTCTAAGTATGGGGGTTTCTCAAAGGTGGTTCCCCCCTATAACTTCTTTATTTTTTAGATGGGAAAATGAAATTTGACCTAAAAATGCATTAAATGATGTTTTTAATTGTTTCTAATGATTTCCGGTGTTAATGACCTCAACTTTTAAATTTTAAGTGGAACACCCTGTATTTTTTTACCTATTCGATAGAAAATGACTTCCTAAATACAATTACACCCCATATGTCAAATTTTGACATTTTCGTTTAAAAATATTTAATTTTTTAAAATTCAATCTAGAGTGCCATGACGTCGTTAAAACTACCAATTTTAAGTCAGGGAGGCGTGAAAAAAATAGTTTAATTATCTGACGCCTTTTATGTGTTTTCTAGAAAGGTAAAAAGATTTCAAAATTTTATTTCTAGACATAACTCAATTTTTTCAAATGGAACGATGGGGGCTCGTTGGCAATTCACAAAAAAAGAGCTTTTTTTGTGAATAATTTGATACCCCACACTTGATATTTTAAGTTAAATCAACACCAAAAAAGCAAAAAATAGGCATAGTAATTTCTGCTTATTAAATTATTACATCCGGGTCGTGGCATTCGATTAAAAGAATCATACATTTCGGCAATTTTGTCAGGAAGGCACGGAAACAAACAAAAACGTTGATGTTAAACAATGATGTTACATAGTTTAATAATTAAATGCGAGTTAGTTATTTAAAGTTACTTTAAAGTGCTGTGTTTTTTAATAAGACATTTTGATTTAAATACCTATAAATATAATAATTAAGAATAATAATATTATGAATATTATTCTTAAAGCAATAACTACTATGCCTATTTTTAGCTTTTTTAGTGTTGATTTAACTCTAAATATCAAGTGTGGGGTATCAAATTATTCACAAAAAAAGCGTCTTTCGAATATGCCAACGACCCACCATCGATCCATTTGAAAAAAATGAGTTATGCCTGAAAATAAAATTTTAAAATATTTTTACCTTTCTAGAAAAGACCTAAAATACGAAAGATAATTAAAACTATTTTTTCACGCCTTCTGGATTTAAAATTGGTTATTTTAACGACGTTATGACACTCTAGATTAAATTTTTAAAAAAATTAAATATTTTTAAAGGAAAATGTCAAAAGTTGACATATGGGGGTGTTATTGTATTAAGGATGTCATTTTCTATCGAATAGATGAAAAAAATACAGGGTGTTCCATTTAAAATTTAAAAGTTGAGGTCATTCACATCAGAAACAACTGAACACGTCATTCAATGCATTTTTAGGTCATATATCGACAAGCCAAATTTTATTTTCCCATCTTAAAAAATAAAAAAGTTATAGGGGGGAACGACATTTGAGAAACACCCGGTATAATATTTTTTTCTTAGGTTTTTAAAGAAGATCATGGTGAGAAATACCACACCCAAATTTTAAATAAATATACCCGGTGTTTCTTCTGTTTAAAGTATGCCAGTATTTTAGGCTTTTTTAAAGCGTCTTACGGCCGAGTGATGATCGCGTTGTTAAATTTAGCAATGGACTTAGCAGTTTAGAATGTTTCACAAAACGTCATTGTCAGTGTTATTCAATGATTTTAGTAGGCAACCTGTCAAAATCTGACATTTTGTTAAACATTCTAAACCGTTGTCAACTTAGCAAATTGTTAAAAGTTAACAACGGTTTAGAATGTTTAACAAAATGTTAGATTTTAACAGGTTGCCTACTAAAATCATTGAATAACAATGACAATGACGTTTTGTTAAACATTCTAGACTGCTAAGTCCATTGCTAAATTTAACAACGCGATCATCACTCGGCCGTTAGTATTATACCCAATTAAAAATTGTAAATAACCAATGATCGATGATCGATATACATTTTTGAAAAAGCTTAATTTGGTATTTTTTTAACTTCATGTTTCTGCTAGCTTAGGGTTAAGCTAGCGTCAATATTCCCCAATAATAAAACCTTTCTAAATAGTAATACATGCTATATTTTTGGGCTCTGTAAGTACCATATTATATATTTTTTGCTTTCTGTTTTTTCAAGAAAATCATGGATGGCAATACCACATAAAAAAATATATATTTACCGTGTGTTTTTTATATTTACAGCATGTCGTCATTTGAGGGTCTTTTCATTATTTGAAATCGCTTAATTTTTTTAACTTTGTGGATTTCCTTGCTTAAGGTTAAGCCCCATCAATTAATTAAAATTAATATTTTCTAAATTAAGCGATTTACAATAATTAAACTGTGTAAACACAGAAACCTTAAAAGAGCCAAAATTGGTGGCGTTCTCTAAACATATAAAACACGCGTATATTTTTTCTCATAAATTAAAGTATGGTATTGTAAACCATGAATTTCTTTAAAAAATAAAAGCAAAAAAAATTGGTATAGGGTGATTTTGCGAGTCGCTGATTACACAGGTCCACACACACACTAAGATTTTCTGGCATATTTTTTTCCGCTGAACACGAATCTAAAGTAAAAATTGGTGGTCAAACAGCAAAAAATCCAAAAAACCCCAAAAGATCGTAAAGGTACATTTACCGGAAGAAACCTGCTACCACGGAATGATTGGCTAACTTTAAGAGATACAAAAGTTTTCATAGAACAAAAAAAAAGATTTTTAAATTGTCTATAAAAAGTTATATAAACATTTTTGATAAGATAAATAATAAAGAGATATAAACGAAAATGTAATGCTGACAAAAAATTTTAGTCCAAAATAGAAAAAAATATATGTTTTTTATTAATGTGATTTTAACAAATTATTTATTTTATTTATTTGAATCCCAAAGCACTCAAAATTTGCAGAAAAAAAAATATTTTCAAATTTTTTCCAGAAGTATACCATAAAAAAAATGATTATAACTCGAAAAATATTGCATTTAGACAAAAAGGTTATATAACTTAAAGGTCTTGTAAAAATCCATAGTTTGTCATAAAAAGTTTCGTGTATCTTTTAAAGTTTTCAAGATATTGACGTTTTAAATTAAAAAAAAAATTGTTCATATCTTAAATTACGCCTTTTTTCGATTATTTGCTGTTTGACTCCCAATTCTGGGGGTCATACAGCAGCTTTGGGATTCAAATGAATAAAATAAATGATTTGTTAATAAAAAACCAAAAAATCACATTAATAAAAAATATATTTTTTTTCTATTTTGGACTAAAATTTTTTGTCAGCATTACATTTTCGTTTATATCTCCTTTATTATTTATCTTATTAAAAATGTTTATATAACTTCTTTATAGACAATTTAAAAAGCTTTTTTTTTGTTCTCTGAAATCTTTTGTATCTTTGATTAAAGTTTATATAGTCGTAGTCCAATCATTCCGTGGTAGCAAGTTTCTGCCGGTAAATGTACCATGTCGGTATTTTGCTTTTTTGGATTTTTTGCTGTTTGACCCCCAGTTTTGACTTTAGATTATTGTTTAGCGGAAAAAAATACTCCAGAAAATCCTAGTCCGACACCCAGCACACACCACTTTTTTTGTGGGTCTGTGTTATGAATCCGAAGTCAAATTGCAAAATTCAATATGGCGGGTACAACATGGCAGACCAAATTCTTCCTATTTAGGCCAGCTTTAGTACGTAGCGGTTTTAACGGTCGCCAATTGGGCGGATCATTCTGCCGTATTGGATTCGCTATTTTAAATTTGAAAATCCTACCCCAAATTCGTGATTTGGAGTAAATCGGAAGAGTTTTAAAACTTGGTCTGCCATGTTACACCCGCCATCTTAAATTTTGCATATTCAACTTCGAATTCGTAATCAGCTATTTCCAAAACCCCCCTGTATTAAATTAGCATAAATCAGTTGATTTTAAGAAACTAATGATTTCTTTGGGATTATAAGAAAATGTCATGTGACACATCAATTCTTAGGGTGGATTTTAATTTTTCATGGTATTTTGCTAATAAATGTACATTTGAAAAATAATAAACAATTTTTCTCTATTTTTGCTGGTGTTTATTGTCTATTTTTAATGTTTAGACCTGTTTTTTGTTCAAAAAAATTGTGACGATGGCTAAATTCTGACGACGGATTCTTATTTAAAAAGCAAAAATAAATCGAAAGCCATATATTATATCTCTGGGTTCGTGGTTGGTGGTGTTTTTCTAAGTACCTAAATACTGAAATAAAAAATTGTGTATTCACATATTTCGGTAAGTCCTGCTTAAAAAAAATGTAAGTATTCCTCCACATAAATCGCACATACATATCAGGAGCTACTTAAAGTTAACAAAAATATTTTTGGGACCCAAGAAATGTCTTGAACAGTCAGGAAGGAGTTTAAAGGCAACAACTGTGGTTTAAAAAAATGCAATAATGATCTTTTCGGGCAAAAATAAATGTATTTATAATTTGTTAAAATAAATAACAGCTTCATTTGAAATTATAAAACTTATAAAGCATTAGACATAAACAGATATTAATAAATTAGGAGATATTTATCATGGTTTAAAGTTCATCAGGTTAGGCCACCCTGGCAAAAAACAAATCCTTGATTATTTTTCATACTACTCGTTAATGAGGGCAGTTTAGGGGTAGTAGCTATTTATTTAATGTTTGTGGTGGCATTACCGCCTTGTCTAAAAGGTGCCGTAAAAAGCAATATCTGCATGTTTTGGTGTTTGGATAGAGTTGACGGAACGGGGAGACAAAATGGGTTAAACATCTAAAAACTCCGCAACCACGGTACCTAGTTCTTAGGATTCATACAAGCCTTTGTGGGCTGTTATAAAGACTTAAAGAAAAATGAAGAAATAAACCTGTTTAACGGAATACCGTAGAAAATTAAAAATATATTCTTTAGATTACTTGCCAGAAGGGACCGCTTTGGCTTAGGTCCCATTGTATAGACTCGTGCATGTTAGCGTCAATTGACCTTTCGAACTTGCAGATCACCTGAAAAAACCCATAAAAATAAAAAACCGATTACCGTTTCGGTGATAAAATGGTCACCGAATATAAATTAAACTAAAAAATATTTTTAAAAGTAGGCGATAAATAAAATTTAAATTATTTTAATAATGCTTTAAACAATTTGAAATAATTTTTAAAATTATTGACATTATGTCATGTTTGTTTTAATAGGTATAATATTGCGTCGCACGATTATTTTTTATTGAATTTTGTTAAATAATATGTTCACAATATATAAGTTATATAATTTTTATATAATTTATTTTTTAAATTAAATTTAATATATTTCATATGCATTGGTGAAAATGTTGATGGGCGTTAGATTTTTGCAAAATGTCATTTTTAAGAGGTATTAAATTATTGTTGTGTTGTATGTGTATTCTGTTTGGGCACTATTTCGCGTTATTTGTTTCACAAGCACTCATGGGATGCGGGAGGAACGGGGCGGAAAACTTCTCTCTTCTAACTGTCGCAGGATGGCTTAGTATCTTGACTTGATTTGGACTTTATATTATTTTTGAAGGTCTACGGAATCGAAATCCATAAAAAAATATTGTTTTTTCAAAATAGGTTGTCTCTTAATTCTAACAAAATTATACTACAAGACGAAATATTTACTAATTTATTCCAAAACAATAAAACATTTAAAGTAATTTTATCTCATAAAATTATATTATGTTAATTATTTATTATTCACTTCGCTTACCTCGCAACAAAGCAATGATTTTTATAATATTGACGTAAAGCATATCACTGTATTTATTCTGATGTTTACTAGAAATAGTAGCCTACAAGAGTGACAAAAATTTTCCAATTAATTAACAAATAAACCTTTTCTTACAGGGTGTACAAATAAAAGAAGTGGATGTTAGTCAACCATGCACAGAATGCTGTGAATGCAAGGAAGGTTTCGAACCTCATGACTGGAGGTAAGTTTATGGTTTTGCCAGCTTTATTGACCGAAATAAATTAGTATATAAATATTCTATAAAAACCTACGAACTTTTTTGAACTATTTTTTTTTCGTAAAGTATTCTGATTTATTAGAACTAGCGATTGCAAAAACGCGGTGCGTAATAAAAAAAATTGCGTTTTTAACGAAACTGGAAAAAAATTGGTTAAACATCTAAAAAGCTGGTACTTATGGTACTTAATACTTAGACTTAATGTACGCCTCTGGCCTGTCATAAAATATATATATCTCTTCTGCTTTTTATGCAAAAGGCATTTTTATATTTGACTTATCATTTATCTTAAAAATGGAACACCCTGTATTGTAATTAAAAATCTTTTTATTAGGAATTACGTAGTTTCGCTAAAAGCACAAGTTTACATTTTTGAAAATAAGATGTATCTCGAGTAAAATGCAGGCAAAAGTAATAACTCAACAATTTATTGTCATTTCCAAAATATTAAAGCATTCTTAAAAATGAGGATCGAAATATAGTAGAAGGCCCACCTGTCCTAATTGTTGAGACGAATATGGTAAATTGCCCTTGTTTTTTAGAAAATGTATCAGACTTAATTTTTCATAACAACGGATTATTAAACAGACACATCTTTTACTACTACAGTGACGAAAATCCTAATATTTTTAGAACCCTTGATCACCAGCACAGGATGGTCTGTTAACGTGTGGGGAGGAATAATTAGAATACGAGTAGTTTTATTTTACCATAAAGTCTGATACATTTGCTAAGAAACAAGCGCAATTTATCATATTTCGTCTCAACAATTGAGACAGGTGTGCCTTTTACTATATTTCGATCCTCAATTTTAAGAATGCTTTAATATTTTGGAAATGACAATAAATTGGAGTAATTACTTTTGCCTGCATTTTACTTAATATACATCTTATTTTTAAAAATTTTTACTTGTGCTTTTAGCGAATCTACGTGATCCTTAATAAAAAGATTTTTAATTACAATACAGGGTGTTCCATTTTTAAGATAAATGATAAGTCAAATATAAAAATGCCTTTTGCATAAAAAGCAGAAGAGATAGGTATAGGAAACCCTTATATGGTTTTAAAGGGAATTAAGTTCCGCGTCAAAATAGGCCACTAAATACAGGGTGTTCCATTTAACTTAAGGAAGTTATTTAATAAAATGTGTGTTCAAACTTTGAGGCAATTTTTTTCAACACTCTGTATAATATTAAGGTTAAACTTTTATCTAATAGTTAACTTAAACCTTGAGCTAAGCAATAAATTTAATTACGAGCAGCTCGTTATATGTTACAGGATGTAAACAATTTTTAAATTATGGTCTGTATTTTTAAATTTCTCTAAATTTCTCAGAAACGGTCAGTTTTAGGTATAGGAAATATAACAATAACTCACCTTTATTTGGTCCATAGTATCTAAAAATATAAAAAAATATGGGGTGTTCCATAAGAAAAAATATAACTTTGATATGTACTTTTTTTTGGGTCACCCTGTATATATATATATATATATATATATATATATATATATATATATATATATATATATATATATATATATATATATATATATATATATATATATATATATATATATATATATATATATATAAATTTCCATCTGTAGTTTATTTTTTTTGTCCTTATACACGCAAAAAATAAAATACTTTTCCTAAAGCACTTTGTCTTTTTTTACGAATTTTTACGAAATTTTATAAAAATAAATTGCTTAAGCAAGCACTGTCAAAAATAAATAATTTATGTATTAATAGGTTAAATTTATTTAAAAATATATTTTGATAAATTAAAAAAAAAGTGCTTAAAAGTTTTACATCCATAATCATAAGATGGTCTAAATTTTAAATATTTAATGGAAGATTAAACCGTCAACTATAAGAATAGGTTAGCTAAATTGTAATAATATTCAGCACACAGCAAAATAATCGTATTTCCTTTATTTTAAACCAATGACCATGTAAAATCTGTTGAATTAACTGATTTTACATTTTGTGCGATTTTACAGTGTTCCCGTGATGAAAAGTGTCATGCACATTTATTGCATTTTTTTATTGATAAACTTTTCAGAAAAGATCATGCTCTAAGGCGAGGAATTTTTTTTTCACTGGAAAGCTGCTTAGATTATCCATTGCAACCTTTAAGCATATACTGCTAGGGGCAACCAATGAGCAGGTAGAGCAAGAGAGAAAGGTTTACTCCTAATCTTCTTTCTTTCTCACGCACATTGTTTACTCAACTAAAGCTGCCTCTAGTAGTATATGCTCAAAGGTCGCTGGATAATCTGAGTAGCTTTTCAGTGCCGAAAATGTTTGCTCGCTTTAGAACATGGTCTGCTTTGAACAGTTTAACAATGAAAAATGGCAATTAATGTGCATGACACTTGTAAAATTGCACAAAACGCTCTTAAGCTATTCCAAACCCTATAAATGCTTGACTGGAAATTTACTCTAGCGTGTAAAAGTTATAATATGTATATGCGCTGTTTCTGAAACTAAGAACAATTTTTTCATTGCGATGCAAAATTCTTAGATGAAGTTTTACATCCTAGAGTACGTTTAACCAGAATTTCGAAGGGCGTATTGGATATATAATAATCACGTTGGGTCTCTATCGTTTTTTAAGTTCAGCATGTAATAGCTTTGAACAAGCCATAAGATGGATACATAAAGCAGTAAATAATAAAATATTGAGACAATAAATAGTTTTACTAATATTTATTAAACTGAAACAGTAATTTTCTACCAGAAGAAAGCATGTGTCCATTGAAAACCCAAAAATATCGTGAACTTAAAGTGCATTTCTTTTTTAAAAATTTAGTAATCTGGCCCTGTCGTTAAAAATAAAAACAAATCTAACCCAATACAAGGTAATTTAAAAAACATGTAGAATGGCTTAATGGAAGATTCCTTTGTCAAAAATAAGACAAAAATATTAAAAAAACATAGTTCCAAAACGTCCACATTTTTGAGATAGGTTGATTAGGCTAAAGGGATTTAGTGGTTTACCGACGCACGGTGGTTTAAATGCAATAATTACGCGGCCATAGAAGTTTGGGGGAAAATTAATTAATGAAATATGTTTTTTTGCTGTTGTTTTTAGTTGACTAGTTCTAACATAAGTAATTTAATAAATTTTGATAATACTGCATGTACATAAGTATACAGGGTGGTTCACCAAAATCGCGGATTTTAAATATGATATAAGTTTTCGCCCAATTTCTAAATTCTTATTTTTTTGTACATTCTCAGAAAGCAAGTAAAAGGCTTTAAAGTAATTCAATCAGTTTTAATAATATTGCATGTACATAAATATACAGTATGGTTCATCAAAATAACGAATTTTAAATATGCTATAAGTTTTCACCTAAGTTCTTAATTCTATTTTGCATTTCTATAAAGCAAAACAATGGATTCCATGTTAGTTAATCAGTTTTAATAATATTCCATGTACATAAAAATACAGGGTGGCTCTTAAAAAGTATGGATTTTAAATATAATACACAAAAGTTTTTATGTGATATCTTAGAACGAATCGAAGAACCTAATGTGCGCGTGGAGAGTAGATAGACCATACTCATAAGTGTCCACGTTGCAATGCTTTTTAACAATGTCTTCTATATCATTCATCATTTTGGGAGTAGCTTTGCAAATAAAACACTATTGTAAAGACATATTATCTGCCAAAGTATTTGCAATTTTTCCATCCAGCATAGTTTGTAATAATTTATGGTGAATAACAAACTTTTTTTCATCAACATTTATTTCTGTTGTTGTGAGTAGTGCAATTTGCTTTTGCATGTATTCATATTCTTTTTTAATAATATCACATGTCTCTTTAACAAACTGAATTTTTATAGGAGAAAAAAATCTGGTAGAAGATGAGCGCGGATTGTTCCAGATAACTTGAGTGGGATCATTTTTGTTTACAAGTCTTAAAGGCACAATGGAAGTCACTAATAAATCAGAATCCGTATTTTTAGCCGTTTTATCACTAAATGTTTGCTTATAAAGAGCATGACTTGAACTTCCAACAAAACCCCATTTGTAAAACATTTCCAAGTCCATATATTATCTTGAGATTTTAAAACCATTTTTAGTAAATCGTCTTGTATAATACAGATACATTTTGATATGTGATTCAAAAGACTTTGTAATTTTACTTCACCCAAGACCTCTGAGCAGTTAACTTCTTCTGGATAACATTTCTTTTTTGCTTCTAGAATTTTGGGATAAGAAAGGTATACGTCACAGTTGCGATTTTTGCCGCCTATCCTTAGCTTAAGGTATTGAGACTTTGTCAATTTTAAATCTACAATTAAAGCTAATGCCATTTGCAGAATAAGGTTGAGGCGCTTTGATAGACGCATATTCGTTTTTTAAATACTTTAACTTGCCAGAGTCACAGGTTGAAGCAAGTTTTTTAATGGCAAATACTTTATTTCTCTGACCTTTTCTAACAACACTAGAATGAGTTGCATAAATCAACTCCTGGGGACTATGCCTTTCTACAAGTTTTTTGACCCTCCTACGTTTAGTTCTATCAGATGCAGATTCAAACTGTTTAACAGGTCTTCGTCGACTTTTAGGTGAGGCATAATTTTGTTCGAAGAGTTTCGTTTTCTTTTCAAAAATTTTATCTTTCAACCAAAGAATATGTTTTTTAAAAAATCTTTTTTGGTTACGACCAAAAGCCTTCCATCTTAAAAAAATTTTATACGAAATGCTGCAAATTTTTGTAGAAACGGTTTTTTCCTGTAACTCGGGGAATTTGTTTAACACAAAAGTTACCATTTGCCGATTATTGGAACTGAATTAGCCGATGATAATAGATTATTTTCACAAAGAAACTCAACAAGATCCATTTTGGACACTGATAGGTTGGATTCTTAAATTAAAAAAAAAAAAAAAAAGGTTTTAGCAAAAAACATTCAAATATAAAAGAAAGTAGGGCATCTAACTCAATTTATTTATACAAAGATTATTTTTATTATTATTTTTTAAATGTCGGTCCTGGAGCAGAATTAAATAAAAAATTAAAAATCACAGTGTTCCGCACCTCACCGCACTCTCTGACTTATGTGATTTAAAAGCCTAATACTTGATTAAAAAATTAGAAAAATGCTTACGAAGAAACCTGACGGAACTTAAAATCGCGAGCTCTTTAAAAGTTGAAAATTACAAAAAAAAGGGTTGTCGGAAATGTCTTCATATCTCAAGGTGGCAATTCAAATTTTCAAAAAGATATTTACCTGACATTTCAGCAGACATGTTGCAAAAAAATAAAAAAAAATAAAACAAACTGTAAACTTCTAGAGTACGGAAAATATAACTTGTCTAGTTGAACGGGTTTGAGACTGAATATGTGATTATTTTCGTTTGTGCATCTTTAAAAATTCCTTATCGCTAAGTATTTGTTGCAAAGAAAAATGTTTGTGTGGAATTCAGCTGGCCCACTATCTGTATACAATATGATGAGTTTTTATTTCATTTTAAAAATGATTCATTTTTTACTAAATGGCCGCGTAATTCCAGCTTTTAAACCACCGTGCGACGGTCACCGCTAACATCGGTCAAACGTAGTTATATATCAATGAAAATGTATGATATTTGCGCGTAGCAGAGTAGCAGTTTATTAACTCTGCAGTGTAGTTGATTATACATTTTCAATATAGCTAAATCTAGCCTAAAAGGAACATTTTCAGGATTTGAATTTTTCTTTTATTTTTAAATCAGGTTTTTCAATTTAAGTGAAACTGGGTACAGCTAGACCAAAATACACTTTCTGATGATAAACTTTAGTCTTTTGAACCAGTGGCTTAACTTCAGGTAATGTATTTTTTACCATTATTTCGTTATACCTTTTTTGGTATTAATGTTACATAGCAATTGTATATGTTTTATGAATCACCCTGTACAATTAGTTCTTTAAAAATGTGAATAGCAACATTAATTGTAGGTTTTTAAAAATAATGTAATAAAAGTATGTTATCCAAAACTGATCCCTCCTTAATAAAGCTACCGAAAAATTGTCTAAACAAAAGAGTTTTCTTCTGTTTTCATAAAATTTAAATTAATAGTAAGAAAACATGTTTTAAACCTAGCTTTTAATTACATGTTCTTAAAAAAAGAAAATACATTAGTCATACTCATCAATTTTTTACATTACACAATTTATATGCTGGTCGCAAGATTTACTTGTTTTATAAAAAAACATACATTTTTTTTCTTAGAATTGTTTATGTCAAGATCGAGTTACATATTGTATTCTTATTTATCTACACAGGTAAATCTTGCGACAAGCTTTTATATCATATAAATTGTGTAATGTAATACATTCGTGGGTTTGATTTAATTTGGAGTTTATTTTCTTTTTTTTTTAGAACATGTAAATAAAAGCTTGTTTTTAAAAATGTTCTTTTACTATTAATTTATTTTTTAGTTATCGCTGGACATGTTTCTAAGTCTGTTCATTTCATTTAATGCGTCGTTGTTGCATGGTCGCCAACAATCGACTCTTGTCGGTGCCTACAACATTTGTTCGGGTAACACCAAACTATTCCTTACCCTTTCCGAGTTATAACTCCTTAAAATTGGTACGGCGGACATCTCGCCCTTTTATTTGTTGCTCATATCATGGAAGTGCATAAAAATCACTAGTTCGCCATATTGAATGTAGAATGACGTCATTTAGCTAACCATGTATTGTCTGTCATCCAAACTAAACTGCTACAAGCAAACACAAGTTAAATAAAAGCTTGTAAAAAGAAAGTCCGTCAGTTGACTATGTTAATAAGTATTCTCTTTTAAATAATTTTTTGTTTAAAAATTCATACTTTTTTGCACTAGTGCAAAAAAGACTTTGTTGCAAAAACAGTATTTTTAATATCTATATTTGTGTGTGGGTGTCTTAAGAGTGGGGAGATAAAGTTTGTGTTCACACGGGACTTAAATATTTGGAGACTGGGAGGAGAAGGAAAAACTTCTGCGGGTAGCAGGTTCCATAGACTGGACAATCTGGACGAAGAAAGCAGGAAGTTCGGGGCCTCTCTAGGTGAACTGTAAAATGATGCATAGCAAAACTATAAATGGGATGGAATCGACCATATCATAGAAAATTCGGACTTTGAAGTTGATAGTTTCACATCTTTTTATTTGGAGAGAAAATATGCCAAAAGGATAGTTTCGTCATATTTTTTGATTGACTTTGCTTGACACCATATACCTTCATACCCCGCTTCGTCTATTAGTGTCAACAATACTAATAATAATAAAAATATCTGTCTGGATTGGGCAACTTTAAAAAAGGTTTTTAAACCTTTAATTTTTGTGTTAGGAAGTTTTACAAAAATACCTGAATGTAAATCGGTAACATCACTAGCCCTTAAATTAGTCAACTCGTCTCTTCGACAGACTCCTACGATTCCGCAACAAATACGTTTCATCTGATGCACTTGCAAAGAATTTTTGAATCTTCTCTCTTCTAAAAACATCCGACAAGTATACAAGCAACGCAATTTATGTTATGGAATGAACCGTTCGTAATTCGAACCTTTTCATGAAATCACCGTATGCCTTTTCATAAATTAATCGTGACTTTTCTGATCACAACTGTAGACAGACTTTCTCTGAAGCGTCTTCTATTTCTGGATTATTTCGGCTCATAGTTCAAATTTGAAAACCCCTGCCCTAATTATTGCTGGTAAACGAATATAAATTGTTTTCTAAAAATAAAATTATGTTTACATTGGGACATTATCAATGAGCTGTTAGTTTTTTTTAATTGAAAGAACTCTTTACTTTCCTAATTTATTTAAATAACTTTATCTTAGTTTTTCCTGTAACGTGAATCTTTGCGATGAGTTTTAAACTTTTCAAGTCTTTCACAACCTGTAGTATAAAAATACTTTCGGTAAAATATAGAGTCTTTTTTATTTGTCTATAAAAGGTGACGAAACCCTTCACCATAGACAATTGTCACACCCCAATTGTTTTTTTAAATATACCTTGTATTTTGTAATAATTAAAATACGCCATCATTTTAGGCTCTCTCAATATACCCTAGATCTATTATTGTTGATCGCTTCCATTAGGTAGTAAATGTAATTTTTTCTTTTTTGTGGTTAGTTGTGGTTAGTCTCTCAATATACCCTAGATCTATTATTGTTGATCGCTTCCATTAGGTAGTAAATGTAATTTTTTTTTTCTTTTTTGTGGTTCTTCTAGCTTAGGGTCAGGACAGCAAAACCATATCAATGTTCCATAATAAGAAAACGATTCTAAAACAATATACATGCCATATTTTCAGGCCCTTTTTAGGCTCTGTGACTACCATATTTTAATATTGTTCGTCCTTCATTTTTTTTAAGAAGCCCCCAATTTAGAGAAAAAAATAAACAATGTGTTTTATTTTTTTAAGTATGCTTTCATCCCAGGGTCTTTTAGGGCTCCCTAGTATAATCAGTTTCATTATCCTTGATCGCTTTATTTGGTAAATATTTGATATTTTTAACTTTGTGAGTCTGCTATCTTAAGGTCAAACCCACAGAAGTACAGTTAGGTTCCTCAATACAAAACATTTTTAAAACAATTAACATTTTATATTTTTGGGCTCTTTATAAATTCTCTTACTACCCTATTTTAGATTTTTGCTCTATCTTTTTTTAAAGAAAATCATACCTGTAATACTCCCCCCCCCCCCTTTTTTTAAATATACATTGTTTTTTTATGCTTTAAGTATGCCATAATTTTAGTCTCTTTCTAGACTACTTAGTATAACCTGATTTATTATTGCAGATTCCTTTATTTAGTCAATATATTTTTGTTAAGCATGTGATTTTACCAGCTTAAGGTTACGCTAGCAAAACTTCAATAATATTCCCTGTAAAAAGTATATTTATATATCTGGACTAACAACAACATTTTAGCCGGTAGAGAGAGCTTTATTTATTTATTTTATTTATTTAAACAATAAACGGGATGCCCCATTATAAAAACAATTAATACAAAACAGGCAAAATATTCAATACAATAAAATAAAATATAATATGCAACTGTAACATCCTATTAAACATTACAATCCAAAAACAAGTTCAAACGACAAATACATATACACTTACAGTTCGCTAATTCAGCGACCTATAATATTGGCTACGAGACATATTAAGTGAGCTTCCAAAAGGATCTATATTAGGATGGCAATTTAAGTAATCCTGAGACCGTGAGATTGGACCGTGAATGCCATAGTTCGTCCGATGAAATGGAACAGAGAATACTCGATTGTTCCTAAGTGATCGAGTAGGAATCCTCAATTGAATCTGGCTAAGAAGCGCAGGGCAGTCAGTGTTGCCATTAATTAGCTTATGTATAAAAGCAATGTCGCTGAATCCTCTTCTAACCTCTAACAGAGGCAGATTAAGATCAGCGGTCACTTCATCGACTCTGTCCAGCGCATTAAGTCTAAAGGCACAAAACCTCACAAATTTCTTCTGAACACTCTCTATATGAGTCTTGTGGATGTTATAAAAAGGTGACCATACAGTAGAGGCATATTCAACATGGGATCTAACAAGAGAACAGTACAGTAGTCGCAAAGAATTCACGGATAGACCTGCACATGTCCTCAAGACAAAACCCAACATTTGCAATGCCTTCCCTGTGATGTAGTTGTAGTGCTCCCTGAATGACATTTCTGAGTCGAACAGAATCCCCAAATCCCTTACATGTTCAACCAGATTCAATTGATGATTTCCCTCTGCATATCGCATTTGTACTTTTCTGTTATTTTTAAAGAAGCTAATAGAGCAACATTTAGCAACATTAAGCGATAGATCATTAATTATTGATCATTGATAAAAGGATGTTAAGTTTTGCTGCAAAATGTTGGAGTCACTCCCACTCTCAACTACTCGAAAGAGCTTCATGTCATCAGCATAAAGCAAGAAGTGGCAGTCATTCAGATAGCCGTCCAGGTCACTGAGGAATAAGTTAAACAGTATTGGGGCACAACGACCCCCTTGAGGAACACCAGAGGTTACATTTATCCATGTGGATTTGAAATTGCCAATCTTCGCCTTCTGTCTTCGTCCCAATTAGCATACACAAGCCTAAACCAACGTACAGCTCGGTCGCCGAACCCCAGCGCCCGCAGCTTAGGCAATAAGTAACCCATGATTCACCCTGTCAAATACCTTGGAAAAGTCAGTATAGATTGAATCTACTTGGAGAACCTTGTTCCAGAATGCATTCAGCAGGATGGTTTCATACGTCACCAGATTAGTAACTGTAGACCTGCCACTAACAAATCCATGCTGATTCTCGCCAGTCCTACTCCCACACTTCCAACTAAGCTGATCATAAACAATACTATCAAAGAGTTTTGGGATTGCTGACTGTCTAGGGACGCTTCTGTAAATTTCGATGGATTCTCTTTCCCCAGATTTAAAAATCGGAATAATATAACTTTCCTTCCAGACTTCTGGAAGCTCACCCTCGACCAGTGATCTATTAAATAGCAGCATTAAGGGTTTGGAAATGCAGTATTTAGTTTACATAGTAGGTATTTAGGAATTTTATCAGGCCCTAAAGATAATTTCATAGGTAAATGTGAAATTTTTTCAAATACACTAGCTAAATCTATATCACATATTTAAAAGTCGATATTATGGTTAAAACTATATACAGGTACCTCAACAACTTTATCACTAAATACAGTGGAGAAATAGTCCGAAAATAGATCAGCTATCCTCTGACCATTTTATCAGCCATTCTGTTATCATAAAACATGCAGTCAGGTAACTCAAATGATTTTCTTTGATTGTTCACAAAAGTCCAAAAGCTTCTTGGATTCTCAGAAAGACCATCCTCAACTCTTCTTAAATACTCCATATAGTCCCTTTGAGCCAATAATTTACACCTAGATCTGAGTAATGAGAACCGACCATAGTCTCTCTGAGAGCCGCTACGCAAATACCTTTTGTGAGCTATTTTTTTTATTAATAATCAAGCTTCTGAGCTCGGCAGTAAAGTAATTAGGAAAATTTGAGTTACTAAACGTTTTAACAGGTACATAAGCGGAAATAGAATTAGATAAGCTGATAAGCAAGATAATGCTGAAAAGAAATAAAGTCAGCATTCTTGAACTCATAGTTCAGAGCATTAATATGGTCAACATTAACCTCAAACGCATATGCGATGTACACTATTAGAGAGTAGACAGTCACTGGCCGCAACAATAGACAGATTCTTAAAATGACTAAAAACTAAATCTAAAAATACATTACGGTTGTGCATTACAGTGCACAAGCTGATTCAAGTTTAAAAACGTAAAATGTTCAGAAACAGTTCTGGCACAGCTACCAGGTGGACAGTTAACGTTCAGTCCACTATCTGAATTAGTCCATACAGCTTGTGGTAGGTTGTAGTCGCCACACAGAATAAGTTTAGCAGATAGATAGTTATGGCAAATTTCTTCGACAGCATCACAGTTATGTTGATACTGTTCACGGTCAGAGCCTGGGGGTATATATAAACCACCAAGGACTAAATGGGATGATCCATGTTTAACAAATAAGTGTTCTACTGAAGTAAATTCAGACTTTATTAAGCGAGAATACAATTTCCTCCTGACAAAAATCATAACTCCCCCACCCCCAGATTTCTGACTTGTTAAATGTGATCTATCGCTATAGCCTATATCCCTTTACAGTCATTTCAGCATCATGAATTTTACTATTTAGCCAGGTCTCAACCAATATTATCACATCATAGTCAGTAAGAGAAACAGCTTGCTTTAGTTCCTTAATATTTGTCTTCATTCCTCCTACATTCTGGTAATAGATCTTTAATGGGGCCGATTTCCGTTTTTTTCACGACCGTTTCTTGTCTGATTTGAATCTAGATTACCATTAAATAAGGAGATTTTACCTATATAAGAAGTACCATTATTATATTAAATAGATATATTCTCTTCTCCATCTTTCTTTTTACGATCTTATTCCTCATACAGTGACTTAAGATGGGCTGTTTGCATCATTGTAAGAGCAGGCCTAATTTTTATATTGCTAGACCCAAGCTTCCGCTTTTGCTTAAGACAACTTACTGCCGTTAAATATTTTTACACTTTTGTTTTTCCTAAATTTTTTAAAAACTTTATAATTTATTTTTATAATTTTTGGTATATAGTGAGACAACATAAAATGACGTTTTATAGTGGTATAGTCAACAGCTTTAAAACAGTGATAATACGGATTTTTTTATTTGGTAACTGTATAATAATGATTAACAACAACAATTACATTTTTCATAAGTTAAAGCTGCACAGCTTGGCATGAATAATAAAATTAGGGCATGGAGGTGGCGAAAACGATCTATTAGACACCAAGTTCGTGCATCCTTTCAGGCAGGGGTAATTTCCAGAAAATAATTCGTTCGTGCAACCGCACCTTTTTCAGTGATTCTGATGTGACATCAATGGACTGATTACAGATGGCATTTCGATACACTTTTTGCTTTGGGTTGGTCAAATTATCATGCAATTTTCCACACCCTAGATATTATTTTTAGTAATTTTATTTTACTGATGTTTAAGTTTTAATACTAATGTAAGAAATATTAAGCTTTATAGACATAAATAAACGTGACAAAAATTATCAGTATACTTTTCAAAAAAAACGCTTATTAGTTTCGGGTGTTGGATAAACTGATAACTGCGATTTAAATTTTCTGAATAAATATGATATACCCAAAGTAATTCAACTTAAAATTGTGATTTTGTAAATATCTTTTTATTATAACAACCTATATAGGTTTTAAAAAGTCGTTGTTGGAAACTTGCCAACAATTTTATATAATGGGACCGCTTCGGTCTTAGTCCCGGGGCCATGTTCGAATGTTACCGAACGTCCGCACTTCAACGTCCGTTAAGAAAGTTACAGACGTACTCGTATCAGCAAACGTACTAACTGGGTTGTCGGTAACATTTTTAGCCTTACCCTTAATATGCCTTACCTCTTCTTAAATGTACAGGGTCTTTGATTATATTTACGTGGCTTCTGGAGCCTTTATTTTTAAAGACAGAAAAAAATGTTTCATATAAAAGTTGTAGGTTTTTTTCCATATTGTCTTTTGAAATTATCAGTAAAAAATATCGCAATAAAAAAATGGAAAAACAAATAACTAAATGTATTTTTAAATAAAACACCCTGTATATTGTACTTCAATAAAAGATCTTTTTTCTGATTTCAAATATATATACATTTGATATTTACATAGACCATTTGAGATATTTAGACTAAAAATATAAATAAATTGAAAAAAAAATCATATTAATGTCAAGAAAGCTATGAAAGCAATAAAATTGTTTTAATAAATTTGACATATTGATATTTTAAAAATTAAATTTCTGATTTTTAACTATTAATAGTATATTAAACAACAAGGTTTGAAAATGACTCTATTTGCAGGCGAGACAAATTGATGGACCGGAGACGAAGTCGAGGTCACAAGTCTCGCGAGTGTGCGAAAAATATTCTAACTGGGGATTTTGTCTTTTGCCGACTGCAAATAAAAAATAACATTTTTTGTGTAAAATTTTTTATTTTTGAAAACAAACATAAAACATATTAATGAAAACAAGAAACTACAGACTATAATTTAGCAAACAGGAAACTTCCATAACTATTTTGAAATTTTAATTGTAATGTTTACTTCTGCAGGAATCGTGCATTGTTGATCGACTTTTTTAACGATGGAGACAACATTTTTTCTGGCACCTTAGCATACAGTTCTCTGTCGTCGGCATATTGCAGTTTTCTTGCGGCACTTTATTCTCCAATTGCTGTTGTGGCTGTGCCGCAACAGACGACACAGAGGTAGATCCTCTCTGAAACATCCATTTTATTACTAAGCGAAGATAGCTCTGCACCGCTTTCAGCGACTGAGCTGGATTTCCACACCATGGCGCTGAGCCAACAAATCTGATCCGATTACCAATATTGGCCTGAAGACCCACCTAAAGCAATGCCCGGTATAGGCTTCTGGGTTTCAACATCGGGGTAGCGATGTCTTTTGCCATACCGCCAATTTTGTTAATTCAATGTTTTGGCGAGTGCATTTCCATTTTTGATAATTAAGAAAAAAACGATCTCGTTTGCAGGTGGAGGTCGAAGGGCGAGATGCTTTTTTTTAAGATGGTGTAGATACTTCCTGACACTGTAAATGATCTCGGCATCTTCGTTTTTGGTATTCTCTGGTTTAATTGGCACCACATTGCGCGCCGATCGTCATATTTTTCTTTTTTAAGGAAGCACAATTCGCTTCTCTTCGGCATGCCCCAGAGAGTCCGACTGCCACCACTGCCTGAAACAAGAAAAAATACCGATAAGTCTTTAGTTTTATTGTTTAAGTAAGTACTTTATGAAACTGACACTATTTAAAAACAGAATTGGGTAACCCCTGCTACACTAAACCTTCTCCTATAAAAAATGGCTTTTGTAAAATAAATAAAAACCAACTGTGGAAATTTCTTGATTAGCAAATATTTCTCGTCTGAAGCGTTCTTTGGAAGCGGCAAAAATCAGTCTCGCTATAAATTTTGGACTTCTTTGGCACATGATTTTCTGATTTCTTTTTATTAGGGCCTGCAACTGGTATTTTTAATATCGTATTTTGGTTTTGCCCTCAGGGTTGATTAGCATGGAAAGGGTGCTCCATAATGTTGAAGACTTTATGTATTTGGTGTCGACAGCTCTTAAAAGTACCAACATAACATTTTCGGAAAACGTTTGTACGTTATTTGCTTGTCTCCGCTTCATAAAATAAATGTAACTCAACTGTATCGATCTCTTGACTCGTTGGAAGTAGGTTTTGACGAGATTAAACTCGCTTTTCTAGAATTTCTTCAGAATCGGACATTTTTTCGCGAAATCAAAATTTTTTGTATCGAAAGCGAGTATCTAATCAACAAAACAAGAAAACTATGACGGTTGCTATGGAATAAAGCCTCTTTAGTTTCTATATTTTTGACATAACAATGAAAACCATGTCAATCATATTGAAAGACGAAAAGACCGTACCAAAAAAAACATATTTTCCTTGCACACATTGTGCTTTTTCAAAATACAATTTTCAAAGCTTGTTTAGCGTATTGCAAAACCCCATTTTCCCGGAGTCATATAAAAAAGTAGTTTGTATTGCTTTTTGTCAGTGGTCTCTCGAAAAACAAAGAATCTCTATTATTCTTTTTTTTTTTGTAACAATAATAATGTGGACACGACAGTGCAAAGAGATATTGCCAATTATATCACTTAACAACGGGTAACATCCTATAGATACTATTAGATACATAGCTAGAAAGTTTATTGAATGAAAAAGCTTTTAAAAGAAGAAAAAGACTGCAGCTTTAACACTGAAAACAAGGTTTTGGATATCCTCGTTTCAGGATAATTATTATACTTTTTCTATTGGACTTGAACTAAATACTTTTAATAGTTTTAGAAAATTCTGAAATCTCAATCTCGGATGCGGCATCTGAACTTAATAAAACAGATTATAATTTATTTAACCCTAAAATTTTACAAATTTTATCCTTATAAATTTATGTCCGTTCAGAACCTTCCTTAACGAAACATGCAGGACCGACCTAAGTATGCATTAGAAATAGCTAGGTTTATGCAGCAGGATCCAAAGTTTTTAAATTAAATTCTATTCACCGACAAGTCTTGCTTCACTTTAGCACAAATGTTTGATACAAAAATAAACATTATGGGTCGAAAAGCCTGGTCAGCAACATAACATTCTATTGTTTCCATGGCTTTCTTGATACTAATATAAAACTTTTTTGTAATTAATTAATAATTTAACCTAAAATATCTCAAAAATGGTTCATCCAAATATCATCAATGTATATATATATATTGAAATCAGAAAAAAAAGATATTTCGTTGTAGCGCATAATATACAGGGTGTTTAATTTAAAAAAGGTGAAGTTGCCTATATTTTTTCATTCTTTTATTGCGATATTTTTTTACTGATAATTTCAAAAGATAATATGGAAAAAATCCTACAATTTTTATATAAAACATTTTTTTTGTCTTTAAAAATAAAGGCCGCAGAAGCCACGTAAATATAATCAAAGACCCTGTACTGTTTAGTTATATCTTTGTTTTCAACGGAGGTGGGTAAAATTCGGCCTTTTTTCGCCAATCATATTCGGGAAAATTTAAAGTTTCAATTTAGACCATTTTATTATATTTAAAATAAGTCCAAATATCTTTATTTTCACCTACAATAAATAGGTATAAAAATCAGAATGACAAGTACCAAAAAAAAAATCTTCAAACTTGCTATTTGTATTGTTTTTTTACATTTTTGATCTTTTATTTTAAAAAACGTGAAAAATGGCAAATATTTAACAAAATTAGCAAGTTTGAATTTTTTTTTTCAATACTTGCCATTCTAATTTTTTTACCAATTCCTGGTAGATGTAAATAAAGGTACTTGGACTTATTATTAATATAATAAAATGGCCCAAATTAAAACTTTAAATTTTCACGAATATGATGGTCAAAAAAAGGCCGAATTTTACCCACCTCCTTTCCTGTACTTAATATACAGAATGTACCAAAATATGTGGGCAATCTCTTTGAATCTAATAGAAAACCTAAAAATATTGTGATAAGTTCTCATAAACTTTTTTCCTATGACCCTCCCCTACGAAGATACATGTACATAACGGACGCCCCTGAAAATCTTTTTTTTTAAATAAATTTTTAAAAAACTGGACGTAATTTAATATTTTTTTAAAATGAAGGTTACGGGGTAAGTCTTCTTAAAATGAACTCATTAAATTATATTTGGCTTATTTGGTTTGCCAGGGACGGACTAGTTCTGACCCAATTATAGCAATTTTTTTAACACCCTGTATGATAAAGGCTTTAACAATATTATTTTTGGATAGCTTTAATCTAAAACTAAAAAAAAGGTATCCTTGATTGACATCGATAAAATCAAATTCACCAGTGGCGTCTGTACGGAATTTGACCTGCCTATTTTGGCAGAAATTGATGGTACGCCACTGATTTCTCTTGAAATAAAAAAATATTTTTGAAATCCCCAATTATTTCTAAGCAAACTTAATCACTTGATTTTTTTAATCCGATGCACGATTTTCGGTTAAAAAAATTAAAACCGTTTCTCTGCATGATCATAACTATATCGGTAAAGAATATCACCATGCAGAGAAATATCTAGATTTAATTTTTCTACGTGAAAACCGTACGTCGGATTAAAAAAATCAAGAGATCAAATCTGCCCATAATTTTTTTCGTCCTACGCACGGTTTTTACCTAGAAAAAGTAAATGTAGATATTTCTCTGCATAGTGATATTCTTTACCAATATTGTCATGATCATGCAGAGAAACAGTTTTTATTTTTTTAAGCGAAAACCGTACATTGGAAGTAGATATGCTAACCGACTTCTACAATCATAAGGGTTTTTTTTCCCATGTATTTCTTATGGGAGAAATTTCAGCCCTTAAAACGCAATTTTATGGCCATCTTCAACCCTTACTCAAAATAGGGGTTGTTTTTGTAGAGTGATATATAGGGGTAGTTTTTGTAGAGTGATATCATCTAACCATACTAGCCGCCATTACGGGAACCCCATCTGACGTCATCATGGTCATTGGGTCATTTTGGAAATAATTAGTCACCAGCTCATCGGAGTTAAATTGGAAATAATTAAATAAAAACCCTAGCAGGATTCGAACCACCGTCCTAATGCTTCAAAGTCCAGCGCGTTACCATTGCACCACGGGAGAATATTAGATATTTGTTACCATGAAATAGATGTATAGTAGAAGTGACGTAAATAATTAAATAAACCAAATAAATAATGACCTAGCAGGATTCGAACCACCTAGCGCCTCGTCCTGATCCCAGCGCCTTGACAACCCTGCGGCCACCGGGGCATAATTAAATAGTATTGGTTAAATTAAGCGTATAGTAGAAGAGATTGCCCATAAATTATTAGGAATCTTAGGCTACTACTATTTTAGAGCATTTCTCCATGCATGCGTTAAAAAATGGCGGCTGTCAGCTGTCAAACGGGCCAAACCCTAACATGTGTAAGCCCCACGCCTAATCACCAGTCCTGGGGGGCTTAAGCGTGGAGCGCAGAGCCTTTTATTCAGCTCGTATAATTTAAAACCATAATTTTGGAATAATAGAAACACATTGTATATATTAAATTAATTTATTTTAAACCACATATACAGAATTGAATCAAAAATAGGCTACATTTAATTTGCTACTAACATTACATAAAATTACAATACAACATTCTACTAACTATACTTAACCTAAAAATTACAATTATCTCCTATTTAAGGAAAAATATATTTTTAAATCTTTCTTACAGATCCTATTAATGGTGAATATCTAACAAGTTTGTCATGAATAATTAAACAGTAGGCACTGGTGTTTGCGGGGAAAATTTTCTTTTGTTTCAATCTCTAGTCTTACATCAATAATACCAGAATTTAATATATTTCATTCTGTGCTTGAAACAATCAATTAACTATTAGAGGCGCATACTTTTTAAAGTTTTTGGGAGTAAAAAAGTGGTTCATTTTTCTTTCTCGTCAGTAGCTCTCTTGATTTTCGGTATACATTTCATAAAGAGTAGCTATTAGTCCTCTTGAAATCTCCAAATTTAAATTATCATACGGATAAAATTCTGAATTTAAATAAAGCTTTACATTTGATACATTACAATGATCAAATAAGCTGCTATTTTTGTTGGATTTATCCTTTCGGGCCGTTTAAAAACCTAAAATTATCCATCCTGGGTCTTTCCACCTGCACCCCGAAATCTTTATATTCCAGGTAAGTTGTTTTTCCAGTTGGAACTGATCAGATGCTCTGTGAGTTCCTGTAGCTTCTAAAACCGATATCCAATTCGGTTCCATTTTCAAAGTAAGGTTTAAAAGCTCTCTCCGTTCACGACATCAGATACTGTAATATGTGGTAGCCTCCAAACAATCTTATCAATAGTAACTCCTACATTTTGTGCATCAGCCGTGTTAATAATAGCATTTATGTCAAGAGGGGCTTCTTACTAACACCAATTAAATTGCTTAACATTTTTATGAGTATTTTCTTTGAAAGTCTTAATACAAATCTAGTAGGGTTCTTAGCAGGTACACAAACATTAAAACTTCCAGTGGTCGGGTCAGCGATATCGCAAGTAAAATCATCATCATTACTCCAACCAGCATTTTTTATATTTATTTAATTCGTTAGCATTGTAAGAAATATAACCTTTCATGGTTGCTGCTATTCCAGGATATCTAATCGAGTCAATAACCTTTCCACCAATTTCAAGACCAATTTCTTCAAAGAGGTGACCGAAAAGTTGTTTACAAGTTTCGCTGTGTTTGAAACTTGATTCACATCAACTCCTTTTAAAGTTTTCCTTCTAGATAAATATGGCTTGCCCAAGGTAGAGTGTATATATCTTGGTTTGCTGTACCGGTATTCAATTTTCGTCATTATTTTTTGAAAGAGTTAGTGTACGGCAAATGACTATGTCTCTCTCAATTTTTGTAATAGAGTTATCAAAGTTTAGAGGGTCCGTCACATTTAAAATACTCATTTTGAGAATTCTTTACAATTAGGCCTAGAGATTCAAGAAACTTTTTTTATTTTCTGCTGTTAGGCTCTTTTTTAGTTTTTTAACAATTGTTCAAAAAATCTGGCAATTTTCTTGGAGTTATATTTAATAACCATACTACGTCTGCTCTGTACAGCAGTTTGTAATATACTGATAAACCCGACACGAAACGTTTTATAGATTTTCTTGCGTACATTCTTACAGTAATAATTTCTCCTCTAAAGTCAACTTAATTCCCCGTCTTGATCGATCAGTTTCAATACAATGTTGTCTATAACTTTTGTAGATACCGGCATATAAATCACATTTCGAGGAATTTCTATTATTTTAAAACCGGCCGGTACTGATGGCGAAAATTCATGTATTGTATGAACAAGCTTATTATTGTGATAAGCCCCTGTAACAATATTACACTCGATTTTAATCACATTAATTTTAAAATATTTACAGGGGTTTGAGATACATGTTTTAATATTGGGCTGTAGCAAAATATTATGAAATCCTAACAACTTTCCAATAGAATTTTCTTAGTAAGAAGTCAACTGTATGAGGAACATTCAAGCTCACACTTGAGCGGCGTATTTACATTGCCCCTTTAGACTTAGGGTACAATTAAATTTCTTATTTACTTTCATTTTTGTCACGAATTTGCTTGCTGCTTAGATAATCATTTATTGCAGTTATTTCGTACGATCCAGTGAGGATTTCGAAAGTAATATCACTAACATAAAATTTATTATTGGTTTTATCAATATTGGGAATAGCATTAAAAGTTTTCTAAACTAATTAGACCAAGTTCATACTGACTAGTTTCATCCCTCAGATCAAGAGGGGGAGTATAATTAGCTTTTAAAATTGAACTGTTACCACTTAAACTAAAGGTATGCATGATGGCTCAATTAAGACTGAAGATATATTCTGTATTTATATGTATTTATAATAGATATAGATATAACAAATATAGACCTAGACCACCCTTGTAAGGCCCTAAATATAAGCCGCTTCAGTTTTTCCCAAGAGCTATGGATTCCATTGTTCGTTATGTCCGCTACGAGACTCCTTCAACTTGGCTGCAGCATTCCTAGCATTGTTCACTGCATTTATTATCCCCGCAGTTCATCCGCTAAGAGCGCCAATTACGCTTAAACCGGCAAAAGAGTGGTACTAAAAATGGTAGAAAACCTCCGATTTTGGGGAGAGAGGCACAATGCCTGTAGGATGAACTTTTTCCACACCAGTAAATGCTTTTAAAAGCTATTTCAGCAGCTGATGTGAGGTCGTGAGGTTTTTCAGCATACAGTGCATCCCTCGCTTTGTGAAAAGCAGTCATGAAAGAATACCTTTGACTCTTCGAGCAGTGATTTTCTTGTTTGATTTCTTTTTAAAATTTCTGCATGTCTGCACAGTAGAAACTCTTTAGTAATACTAACTGTTATATAAGAATATTAACTAATAAATACATACCTCTCTATACTCTGCAGTCATTGTGTTCATCAACCAGTCATTACGATAACACGCATCTAAAGTTAAGAATATTAACTAATAAATACCAGCTTCTCTCTATACTCTGTAGTCATTGAGCACCAACCATTCATTACGATAACGCATCTAAGAGGCTACTTGGAGAAAAAGGGCTGTTATTTTGAAAAATACAGAGGCTGTTATTTGAAAATACAGGGCTGTTATTTGGAAAAACAGGGCTGTTATTTGGAAAAACAGGGCTGTTATTTAAAAATACAGGGCTGTTATTTGGAAAAACAGGGCTGTCATTTTGAAAAAACAGGGCCGTTTTTTGAAAAACAGGGCTGTTATTTGAAAATACAGGGCTGTTATTTAAAAATACAGGGCTGTTATTTAAAAATACAGAGCTGTTATTTGGAAAAACAGGGCTGTTATTTGAAAATACAGTGCTGTTATTTGAAAATACAGGGCTGTTATTTGAAAATACAGGGCCGTTATTTGGGGGAGAGTGGCTGGCTGTTGTGGGGGGAGAGGGACTGTTGCTGGGAAGAAATTATTAACACTTATACCTTAATAATTTAAAAGAAGGTTTCTGCAGCCATGGATTTGAACAAGCTTGATAAGGATGTTAAACGCAGAATAATTGAAGCTTCCAATAGTATTCGTAAAAAATATTTGGATTTAAAGAGGGAATTGGGTGAGCAAGTCGAGGTGCAATTTAAAGGATATCAGAACTCTAGTGATCAGCGACCAGAAAAAGAAGCGGGAGTTTTGCAAGTAGATCCAAACATTCTTCAAGCTCCTTGACGAACATTCGCGCAATGTAAAAAGACTATATGATTCTCTGAAAGCTGGCCGTTATGAAAATGCTGTTACATTGGAGAATACGTATAGGCCTTTGCATGAAAACTAATATCCGAGTCGATGCAGTATGGACAACAATCTACACCATTTACACCCAAGTCTGTAAAAAAGACGACAGAGTGAACACTTTTCTCCGACAGTAATAAATAAAACCACGATTTCCACTTAATTTTACTGGCCCTGTTCAAGAAACATGACGAAGCTGCTTTGCTCAAAGAAGAGGAAAGAATATAACGATAATCCAATTGATGCCGAGACACGAGAAGACAGTTCACCAATGGCTCAGGATTATGAACGATGGCGGGGAGCTGATTTAAAACTAAGAACCTATGTGCATGAACATAACCCTGAAGAAAGTTACTTTGACGCTGACGGTTGGAGTCGATCCTCAATTTAATCCTGTTCAAATGGATAGTATTATTTGCGGAAGAATCCTTTAGGGAATATCTAGATCGAGTATGACTCGCTACCGAGAGAATATGTGAAAGGATTTATAACTGATACGGAAAACGAAATTACGATCGCGCTTATTTAAAACATGATTTAGCCACCGATCATCTTACTTTTGGTGATTCTCGGCTTGAATTTAACGGACAGAATATTTATATTAAAAGGAGAAAAATTTATTGGAACTCCTGGACTATATGAATTTTTATTTCCGGAACCAATCCATTAAAAAACAAAATTGACCGTACTAGATGAGCGAGCATTCACAAAAATTATTTTGCTAACAAATGCAAACGAGGAAATTTCGATGAAAAGGAACAACCTGCTGAAATGAAAGTATTAAATATATGCTAACAATTTAAACCATTACTTGAACGTATAAAAAGAGGAAAATGCAAGAAAGCAGAGAGAACGTGACAAGCAATTACGAATTACACGTGCACAACAGCCTCAGGGTTATGACTTACCAATCAGTAGTCAGTCTGGTTTCTTACCAGATTACAAAACATTTTCCAATAATAAAATTGACTACGTTTACTGGGATGATCCAAATGAGCTTGTGGATAGATTAAAATTGTTAATGGCAAAAATTAAGGTAGCTGGTAATAACTCTCCTTGAAAACGAGATTATAAGTATTCTTGAAGCGTTAAGAGAAGCTGGTATCATTGAATAAACTGAGTTAGACATAGTAACATAGTATCGACATTAGCACGATGACTCTCGACAAATTCGGACGTAATTTAACACATCCCTATCGTATCTAGCAAAAAAGCTTAAAAGAGAAAATGATTTGAAAGATATTCCTGCGAAAAGACTTTGTATGGTTACATGAAAGTATAATGTTGACTTGCGAAAAGGGTTCATCAAGGTATATTTTTATAAATGGTTTAAAATTTTGACTATTATATGTTTCCTATTAAGATTGGAATAATTGAATATGTTAACATTGACTCACCTGTAAAAGCTTTATTATTAACAAAAGAATATAAAGTACCAACTTGATTTACTGCAGCAAGAGTTAAAATTTGATGATAAAATTACGTTTTTTATGAGATAAACTTAAATCACATACTAAAATATCTGTTGAGTTTGTAATTAAATATCCTATTTCATAGATTTGGTATATAAAACATCTTTGTAATTTTAGGTTAAGTATAGTTAGTAGAAAGTAATAGTTCTGTAATTGTAATTTAATGGCTTCATTTTAAGAAGACTTATCTCGTAACCTTTTTTTTTTTTAAATAATAAATGACGCCCTGTATTTTAAAAGTTATTAAAAAAAAAGATATCCAGGGGCGTCCGTTATGTACCTGTATCTCCATAGGGGAGGGTCGTAGGAAAAAAGTTTATGGGAACTTGTCATAATATGTTTAGGTTTTCTATCAGATTCCAAAAGATTGCCCACATATTCTGGCACATAACTTGAATATTAATTAGTACGAGTAGTTTAATTTAAAACTGTTACAATTTTGATAAAAAATTAAGAACATTCTAAGATCTTTTTGTTATGATTTATAACGTGCTGTCATAAATGATATATTAGTTTGTTGTAACTAGTACATTTATATTTTCAAAAACAAAAAGGAGTTGGTTTGTTAGATATTAAGTTTTCCTGAAATTACTTCGGCATCAAGCAAAACTTACCTTACTTTTTACTTAAATTAACTGAGATTCATGCTACATTTATTTAATAATATGTATGCACTTTCTTTTATTTTACGTTTTTTAAACATTTTTTCTTTGCTAACAAGCACAAAAACACTGTAATGCTTCTAGTATTAAGCCAAAGCAGGTGTATTCCAAATTTATTCCTTTTGACACAGGTAAACTCCGGACGGCGTAAAGCAGGAAATAAAGACATTACAGAGGAATAGGGTCCTTGCACATTTTTTTTAATGATGTCGTTTGCACTATTATAGACCGTTCTTCAAAACCTACTACTTCTTTTTTCTTTAATTCGCTTTTTTGCCGATATTTCGATTTAATAACTTCGAAATTCAAAGGTCCCGCGAAAACGCTTTCTGTTAGGTTACTTATAAATGACGTCATTTATAGGTAAATGTCTGCGTTGCCAAATAGCCTAGTAGTACAATTTTTGGCATTGGTACAATGACACAGTGGAGAGGAATCATACACTAGATGTACGCATTGAACTGGGCGGTTTTATAACCTCGCTTTTGCAATATTTGTTTTTCATTTTATCGTTACTCTTGTTCTGTGTGATTTGTATTGGATTTTTGCAGGATTTGTGTCTCAAAATGAGTAAAGTTTACCGTTGGTGTATAATTACTCATTGCAAAAAGCCACGTCTATTAATATGCCTGGAAAGACTTTTGTTCAAGTTCCATCTGATAAGGCTTTAAAGGAATCTATGGCTTCAAGCAGGGGACGTGATCTGAAGGATATCTTAACATCTAGTTTGTTTGTTTGTGAAGATCACTTTGATGTAAGTATTCTTTATCAGTTTTTTATGACAGTAATACGAGCAGAGATTTTTACACGAAATTTCCATTTCTCATCTCACAAATCAAATAGGTATTTCAAGTTTTTTGTCAAGCAGTACAATTAAGTTGGAGATTTGGCAAATTATTACCTAGTGATGACGCTATCCAATCAGAATCGTTTTAGAAAATTTGAATTTTTTAGTACTTTTATTTTTGAAATATCTCGAAGTTACTTTATTTATCAGTATACTAATTTACACACGCAATTTTAGACCCATATTTAATCGAACTACATAGAAATTATAAACATTTATTTTGCGTGCAAGGACCCTATTGCGAAGGATTAAGACAGATATAAGGAGGGTGCATTTCTTAGTTTATTATCGAATATTTAAAATTCTAGTAACTAGGCATATTGGGGTTTTCTTTATGACGATTGAATGACAAGGTGGTCAGTATAATTTTTGCCTTTAATAGTAATACATCTAACATAAAATATGAAAAAAAAAATATATTTTAAGTAAACATGACAATACCTCAATACTTTATTGTAAAAATACGTACTCAAAAATAGTGTTACAAAAACTCTGATTAGTTCTAACAATTTTTGCATTATTATTTTATAATTTTATATATCGTTTTTTATGTACCTATACTAATACTGCACTGTAAATACAAATATTTTTTTTATATCGTAAAAGGATTTACTTTTTAATATTTTTTAGTACGATAAGTGGTACCTATTTGCTGCTCCGCAGTTTACCTCCTACCTATTAAGCTAGGCGTTGTTGAAAAATTTGGTAATCATTAAAAAAAAGTATTAAGTGAATTGAAAAGAAATAATATTGTTTTTAAAACTGTATTGAAATTCAATTGTGTGAATAAAATATAATAACTCCATCCTTACCTTTTACTGAGTTACGGATATATAAAAAATAAATTTAGAAATAAAAAAAAGTTTAGGGTGAACCTTTCATTTTTATCATACACTACACAATATTCATAACTTCTATTTTGCTCTATAAATTTGTTTTTTTTTTGTATTAGGAAACGCAATTTAAGTGCTTGTTTTTTTTCTACCCTGTTTTAAACCCACACCTTACTTTAAAATTTAGTCATTCCACCCGATTTTAAATCGTTTACTTAAAAGTCAGACTAAAGTAAAGCACTTTGCGATAATGACAAGTCAAACAAAATATATTTTCGCGATGACAACATCGCATCAAAAACAAATTTTATGCGCCCTTTCAGGCTAGGGTAATTTCCTGAATAACTGACGTCAAACAACCACACCTCATTGGTGTATTATCGAACGACTAATTATGTATATATATATATATATATATATATATATATATATATATATATATATATATATATATATATATATATATATATATATATATATATATATATATATATATATATATATATATATATATATATATATATTATAAATAATAGAAAGGAAAAGTTCTTTGGGCGGCTAAATTAAAAAATAAATTCGTAGTTAGAGGTATACTTTTTGCTGATTGCATTAAAACTACGGTAATGCCAAAAGGATGTGGCTAAGACGATTACATTTTTCACCCTTATTAGAAATGATCACATTTACTGACACGCAAGACACGACTGACAAAGGGCCACCAAACGAATAAATCAAACTTTTGTAAAATCAAAGTGAGATTTAAATAATTTTGGGTCATCCAACAGACTAATTTTAAGGCAAGAAGTTAAGCATATTAATATTAAAATTATGTTAAAAATATTAATCAATGTTAAATAATACTATCTATGTGGGCATGGCGATAATATTTAAAACACAAAAAAAGCATATTAATACGAAAAAGATGTTAAAAATGTTAAACAGTGTTAAAAAGTGCCACCTAGGTGGACACGGCGATGATATTCAAAACACAAAAAAATACCTTTTGACAAAAAGTTGATTTTTTTTCAATATCTTCGCCATGCCCCACCAGATGACTTTTTTTAAAATTGTTTAACATTTTTAACTTTTGCCAAAAGAGTTATTTAAATTTTACTCTAATTTAACAACAGTTTAAGTCATTCTTTAACCCTTTGTCTTGGTCTACAGCGAATGTGGTCATCCTCAATATGGCTGATACATGTAGTCTTAGCCACACCCAAGGATTCTATCCTTTTGGAATCCCTGTAGTTTTGATGGAATTAGTAGAAAGTTAACCTCTACCGACGTATTTATTTTGTCAATTTATTAAGAGCCATATGCCCAAAGAAATATTTCTTTCGATTTTTAAATTATACTACTATACAACTTATCAAATGACAATACCCTTACATTAAAGATCTTATAGGGTTGTGTCCATTGTGACCGGTTTTTTTGCACTTTATACAGAGGATTAAAAAACTATAATTCGAGTAAAAAAACTGTACTTAATGAAAATGTTTTATTTGATTACCTAAATGCTCAAAATGCATTACGTTTTATTCTGACATTTTGAAACACTGAAATATGCTTTTTTTCTTAAAATAATGCTGTACCAATAATGCATGTATAATTTTTATAATTTTTAAAAATAATAATGGGGCAAATAATCAAATTTTAAGAAAAAGATTTGTTTCGTGTCATTTGTTTTAGTTAGGTTTGATTTATCGACCATTATCCAGGATTATAGCTTGTATCGTATTTCACATTTTCCTGGCATTTTCACGGCTCAGCTGCTAAAGAGACTCCTACTGAATAAATATCACTTATATTCCCAAAGCAGCGAACACTGACTAAGGGCTTGGCATTTATTGAGATAGAAAAAGGGTGAAGTCTATTCATTTCCCTTGTATTGCAAGTGCAAATTTACAGGATTATTATTGTTTCTACACTAAAAAATATAATTTATAGAAAAAAATGAAACAAATAAACGGAAAAAGAGTGAGAAAAGAAAGGCATCTTTTAAAACATTTAAATTTTATTACACTAACTGTGTAAGAAGAGCTTTTAACCGTATTGAGATTTGATTAATAAAGGGTGTCTCAACAAGAGCGCCGGATTTATTATTAAAAAAAAAAACACACGAATAAAGCAAATGTTTACATTTTACCTTAATGAGGAATAGTTGCGATTAAACATAAAATACGACATCCGGCATATGAGCACCATGAAACCTCTGGCAAATGGTCATTCTCTTCATAAAATTCTGCATAACGTTCCGTATCTCTTTTTTAGGCGTCCAATTGTTTACGGCTTGTTCACATACACCTTAGTTTCAGGTAACCCCAAAGAAAGTAGTCCATCGGCGTTATATCGCATAATCTTGGTGGCCAATTTTGATCACCAAACCCCACACGGTCTGGAATCTTGGCCCGCAGTAACTCCATTGTTTTGCAAGCTGTGTGGCAGGTCGCACCGTCTTGCCGGAAGAACAGATCACCCACATCAATTCGATCCAATTCAGTCCACAAAAACTCGGTTAACATTTTGCGATACCGCACACCATTAACAGTTTTTCCAACCGCATTTTGGAAGAAATACGGTCCAATCACTCCGCCAGCCCATAATGCGCACCAAGCAGTTACGCGCGGTGGATGCATTGGTTTTTCCAGTATCACACGAAGATTTTCAGCACCCCAAATTCTGCAGTTCTGCTTATTCACATATCCGTTTAGCTGCAAATGTGCCTCATCGAAAAAAAATATGTTCTTTGAAAAATCCACATTAATTTGATGGTGCTCAAACACCCAATCAACAAATCCACGGCGCTGCGCATGGTCCCTTGGCTTGAGTTCTTGTGTCACTTGAATCTTGTACGCGTGCAAATGCAGATCTTTTGTTAAAATTCGTTGCAGGGTGGGTCTCGTAATGTTCAATTCTCTGCCACATTTTCCCTCTCTGCGGCTATGTCATCTATCAATATGAATTTTGTCTCAAATTTTTTAATTAAGCTGCGAACTGTCGACTCATTTGGTGCATTGTTGCGACCAAAAAGTACACGTAATCTGCGAACTGTTCCCGCAAAACTTTCCCTATTTTTGTAATGAGTTTTTACAATAATTAAACGTTGTTCGTCTAAATAGTGCTTCATACCTTTTAATCGCGTGGCTTGTACATAACAGCTGTTAAAAAATATAAATTGAATTACTTACACAAATAAAATGGCGGCAAATTCAAATCCGGCGCTCTTGTTGAGACACCCTTTACTTTTGATAGAATAAGACATTAACAATTTAACAAACTAAAGACGTAATATAATAATATTCAACAAATCTATTGGTTTCAAAAAAATCAAAAATTTAAATTATTTAAATTAGCCATGTCTATAATATGTGTGTCCCTGTTTATATACAGGGTATCCGGAAAAATATGGGAAATCTCCCGGATATGAAAAAACACCTAAAAAGAATAGTACAAGTTCATATAAACTTTTTTCCTATAGGCCTCCTCTCCGGAGATATTGGCTCCCTTTATTTACACTGTTAGTCCCCTAAGTTCTGTCGGGTGGAATATCAAAAAGATTAATTTTCTCTTGTCACCAACATAAAACTTTTCGTTAAAAACTTTTTAAGAGGGTTTAACATGGATTTTATCATAAGGTTGGTTGAAGGTTAAACATTTAATAGGAACAAAGATATATCTTTTATTGAAATACGCCAGATACATGATGTAATAAAGTGACGTTTTTTTGAAAACGGTTAAGATTAACGAATGAATGAAAAGTAACTAATTTTTAGTCAATAGTTAAAGGTTTGTAAAAAACGTTGTCCATAGTAGTTATCAATACAGGGCGTAAAAAAATGGCCATGAGTGTCATAGCTAGTCCGTCCCTGCAGCTGTAGTAATTAAAAGAGTCTTACTTGGTAAATTACATTTTATTAAAATAAAATTGAAATATACCTGGTGGTTCAAAAATTATGTCTAAAAAACTTTATTTCATTGGGTCTCTTTGGGATCCAATCTGGCGCAGAATAGGCCTAAACGAAAAAAGTTTTTATTTACTTGGTATATTCTTTTTACGTGATTTTTTCATATCCGAGAGATTTCCCACATTTCCCGGACACCCTGTATATTTACATATAAACTTTGTTTATAAAGTAACGGATAAATTCAAATAAATTCACGTATTCTGTTCTGCTAAAATCGCTCTGGCACATCGATTTTTATTTTCGATTATGCATTTTTTGATATAAAATATATGTATACAGGGCCATCCAGAAAAAAGACTTGAAATCATTTGGGGTTTTTGAAATGGCCCACTCTGTAGATTTTTCTAAATTTTAATTTTGCACGTTACGCTGATTACAAAAACCTATAACACTTATGGCCTAAACTTGATAAGTTTTGAACTGCGGTCAATTAATATTAACTTACAATGCTTTACAAATTTGATTTATTTCAACTAAAATGATAAGAAAAGGTAAGTCACACAGTAATAGCCTACTATTTAATTAAATGTTTTTATTGAATACCCTCTTGTGCCTGACAGAAACCTAAGCGCTTGGTGAATTCCATCGACAAAGCATCACATTTTTTTTTACTTTTTTTGAAGCAATTCCCAGGTACCAGTAAGTTAATGCCAGTAAAATTATTAGCCTTGTCAGTAAGTGTTAGAGCACGTTTTTAAATATTTTAGCATTTACTTGCCTTTACTTAATCTCTTACACCGAGAATTAAAGTTTTAATGATGATCGGATATGGTGACCGAGGACAAAAAAGTATGCGTTTTATTTAATGATAAATATCCCGACAGAGCCATAAGTCAATCAACAGTAAGTAGAATTGAAAATACATTTCGAAAAAGCTAGTTCTGGTAGGAACTTGCCAAAAAGTGATCGTCATTCTGTCAAAGAGGAGACCAAATTTAACGTTTTCTTTGCAAGAAAATCCACATAATAGTGTCCGCCAGGTTGGCCGAGATTATGATATTTTTTACAGCTGTGTACACAAAATACTAAAACTAGAGAAATGGCATCCATTTAAAATGTATTTAGCACAGAAGTTATCTAAAGTCGATGCAGAACGCAGAATGCGCATTGATGGATATGTGCAATAACGATATACCCAATATCCACAGAAAATTCATGCTTGCGCGGCCATTGTTCAAAATCGTATTCTTGGACCCTACTTTTTCAAAGAAACTTTAAATGGAATTAGTTATCTTTAATTTCCACAGAACTATTTTACACCTACATTAAGGGGTTTATTTTCTAATAGAAATAATCCTGAAATGTTTAACGAAAATACTTGGTATCAGCAAGATGGTGCCCCGCCACATTATGCGGTTAATGTGAGACAATATCTCGACCAAGCATTTCCAGGGAGATGGACAGGAAGACGTGGAGTTATGGAATGGCCGCCAAGGTCACCTGACCTCACGCCGCTAGATTTCTTCCTCTGAGGCCAACTGAAGAATATCGTGTACAAAAGCAAACCTGCCAACATTGAGGAATTGAAAAATAGAATTCAAAGAGAAAGCGAAAATATTTGTCCAGAAACTATAATAAGTGTTCAGGAGAAATGTATCCATCGCTTAGGTTTCTGTCAGGCACGAGAGGTTTTTCAATTTAAATATTTAATTAAATAGTATGCTATTACCGTGTTACACTTTATTATCATTTTAGTTAAAATAAATCGAATTTATAAAGCATTGTAAGTTAGTACTAATTGACCGCATTTCAAAAGTTATCAGGGTTAGGGAAAATTACCAGAACGGTCGATTATTTTAAAATATACAGGGGTTATCAAAAAATGTCGTATATAAAATTTGTAGAACTGTAAGAAATCCACATATCTGTGATTAACTGAAATATTCAGGGTCGCCTACAAAGTTGTGGAGAATGATAGTTATATTTTTTTAAATGGAACACCCCGTATATTATTACCTATTTTGATTGTCGACTTAATTTAAAACATTTTTTAATAACCATATTATGGTACACCTAAATTCATTAGTTTTCTAGAAAACGGCGTTTAATAACATTTGTATCATTGTCATATCATGGGCGTCATTTTCAACACTTATTAAAAAATGGAGATGTTATGCCATAATCTGTTATACGTTTTTTTTAAAGTTAACCTATTAAATTGTTTTTGGAAATTTATTTTGTGTATCATGACATCAAAATGTCATGATATTTAAAAAACTAATAAATTTAGGTATTATACATATGGTTAATAAAAAATAATTAAAATTGAGAGTATCTAAAATTTGTCGATTTTTTTAGTTAACCATGGCCTTGACCAGAATTTTTGGGGCAACCTATTCGCAATACTTTTGTTTACATATTATATAAAATAAAAAATAATTTTATTCGGTAATGTTCATGTTAGCAAAAATGATTATGTAATTTATAATATGTGGTAAAATGCTTCTACGTTTTTCTTGCAATTGTGCTTATAGAAATGATTTTTCCGATTAAATTGCCGTGCCTTTTAAACACCTTTGTATGATTTTTAGTCCAGACTGTAGTATTTATTGATTCATTATAATTTCGTACAATTACGTACTTACCTGAAAATTACAATTACGCAAGAAAAAAACTATATATCGTTTTTAACAAATTAAATTATTATGAATATTATTCATTAAGTATTAATAGTTACGTTATTTATTGGCATTGCATAATATATTGTATGATATTATTTTTTTGTAATATACCACAGATTACTTTTATTTTATTAGACTAGAAATTTTCTAGTGGAGCAGTTTTTTTTAACCAACGATGTTAAATAAAATGAAATATCCTTATAAGGCTAGAAATATTTCTTATGAAGTCCTCGTTTGTAACAGATTTCGAGCTCGTCATGCCCGCTGATTCTTGCGTAAGCATTTATTTATAAATATTACATGATAATACCAATAATTGTCACAGACAACAGTCGCAGGTCAGATGGTGTGCATAGAAAAAAATATTTGCAATTATTATAAGAATTTGGTTTTATTTTTATTTACCAACATCACAGATGTGCTGTTGGAGTTTTCTTGACAACTCTACAGCAGATAATTTAATAAGTGAATAACACAATTTGTATTCATGAAAATGACATTTTTAATACTTATACTATGTAATTATTTCATTTAAATAATTTTGGTAAAAGATAATTGGACATATGTAAGTAATTAAACTTTTAATTAAGTAGATTTATTTATTACTAGTAAAAAAAATCGAAAAATAGTTAATGTAAGTTGAACCAACGGCAAGTTTACAATAGTCCGGAACGCCACCGCAAAAAACTAAGCCAATAAGAGATATGCACGAAACTTTTTTTTATATTACTATGAACTATAGTCAATTCAATGCTCAGCGGGTTCAAATTGCATTTTTTTTACCTTAAAAAAATTGTAAAAAATCGTTTTTTTTTTTAATATTACTTGAAACTTTTGATTTTAGGAAAAAAGCAATATAATCAAAATTCATGGTCTAATAAAACTACGTCAGTTTTTTTTATGAATTTTTTGTAGCCCATCCAGTTTTTGAGATATTAACGATTTAAATTTAAAATAAAAACGCAAATATCTCAAAAACTAAAAGAGTTACAAAAAATGTAATAAACAAAAATATGTCTTTTAGTAAGTTCTATAAAAAAGGTTATATACACATTTTTTATAAAATAAGTAATAAAAGAGAAAGGAAAATGATTTTGGCCATTAAAAATTTCAATTTTTTTGGTACAAGTAAGTATACCAGCTCCGATCCATCTAAAAATTAATTCAAAATTTGCTGTCCATTAAATTAAACAAACGATAACCTGGTGGCACGGATATTTAATTCCAATAATTGTACCCAGTTTGATCCACTTGAAACTTTAACTGAAATAAAATTTACACTTTATTTAAAAAAATATATATAATGAGTGCCTCCTCTATCTGGGTGTTATATACCTGGCAGTACGCTTAACAGTTCTCGATTTTCTATGCTACTATGTATATAGCTCATCGTTTAAATATTTTTATTATTGATTTAAATAATAATATTAATAATTTGTGAAGACAGTTACCCGTTTAGAAAGATCTTAAGAAAATTTACATCATATTTTTAACATGATTTTTTTTATAGTTGAATTAATGTTTAAACTTTAATTTGATTATATTTTAAAGTAGTAAATAATTGGGTTAATACCATAATTTAAATATGGTTTTAAGCCTAGAAGAAGTAGATAGCTTAATAAGAAAAATGTTTTAAAGCTTAATGCCAAGTAAACATTTTTGTTTTTTTATGTTAAAAATATGATTAAAATTTTCTTAAGGTCATTCTGAACGAGTAACTGTTTTTATAAATTATTGATATTAATATTTAAATCGATAATAAAAATATTTAAACGATGAGCTTTAAACATAGTAGCATAGAAGATCAAGAAATATTAAGCGTCCTGTCCGGTATATAACACCAGATAAAGGAGGCACTTATTATTTTTTTGAAATAAATTAAATTTAAATGTTATTTTAGTTAAGTTTTAAGTAGATCGGAATGGATCCAGTTATTGGACCAAAAAAAAAATCTCCGTGCCACCAGTTTATCCTCCATTGCCTCGAGGCACATGTATTAGTTTGTTTCATTTAATAAATAGAACATTTTGTATTAGTTTAAAGATGGATCGGAGCTGGTATACTTATTTGTACAAAAAATATATTTTTAGCAAAGTTTTTAATGGCAAAAATTACTTTTTTGTTTATATCTCCTTTACTACTTATTTTGTGAAAAATGTGTATATAACCTTTTTTATAGAGCTTACTAACAGGCATATTTTTTGTTTGTTACATTTTTTTGGAAGTAAGTTTTTGGGATATTTGCGTTTTTATTTTAAATTTAAATCGTTAATATCTCAAAAACTAAAAAGGCTGCAAAAAAATTTGATATAAAAAACTGACGTAGTTTTATTAGACTATCAATTTTAATTATATACCTTTTTTTTCTAAAATCAATAGTTTTCGAGTTATATTAAAAAAAAAAACGATTTTTCACGATTATTTTTTTTTTAAGGTAAATAAATGCAATTACCCGCTGAGCTGAGGCAGCAGTACGGCTTTGATTGACTATTGTTCATAGTAACATAAAAAAATGTTTTATGTGTATCTCTTATTGGCTTGGTTTTTTGCGGTGGCCTCCCGGAATGCAAGTTCTTGTAGGGACTTAATAAAATTAAGTTTTCTGGTGTAAAAATAAAAAATATAATTAGGGTTTTTTTTTTAATTCAGTAAACCATTTATATTATAATTATTTATTGGACCAAAGTGTATGTAACTTATTGTAGAATGGAACAAAACTGGAAAAACATATGTATTTTTGAATATCACACCTACATCCACACACTTAGACACATCCACACATAAACTCAGTCACACCTACATTCGCATTTTTCTGATTTTATTTAATATGCGTTATACTTTATGTTAAAATTGTATAATTTTATGGTGGACTTTCGGTTTGGTGTGACCGGGCATATCGTTCACTAACCTCAAAAAGAATTGGCCATAAAATGACACTGCATATTTTGCAAACTGCTATAAAACCGGGAATAATTGGAATTTTATTAATTCAATTAACGTTGGATTTCATCGTAAAATGTTTTATTACATACTAAAAGGTTCGGAAAAGAAAACAAGTTTTAAGGATCGCCTACTAAACCTATTAAACATTAGTAATTATAGCAATGAGGCCTTCGGAATTGTTTACGTTTAATTTGCCCAATATAGATATAACATGATAATTTGTTTGGAACATTTGGCACGATATTAAATTTCTTTTAATTAGCCTAATATTGTTTTTATATTGAAGAGGTTATGTTTTTTTAAGATCATATAATATCTAGTTTAGTTCAATATTTTGTTTATACAAGTTTCTTAATTCTTAGTTTTCCATAAACAAGGTGTTGGTGCAGGTCTTAAAGCAATACAAAAAATTAATAAGACATCAAAATTCAAAATTGATCGAATAGTTACTGAGATATGAGGGTCCGCCTATGACAAAAAAAACCCATGTAACTGGACTCAAAAGAATCAGATTAGGTTAGTGACAGGATTAATAACCGGACACTGCACCCTAAGAAAATATGCACACTATGGGCATCTATAGAGAAGAACCCATTTGCAGACTATGTACGAAGAGGAAGAGACAGCCTTCACATCTATATGAGTGCCCTGCACTTACATACTGGAGAACAAACCAAAACCTCATAGTGAACTAACCACCAGGAGGCTGGAGACCAGAAAAGAACATAAAAGGGTACTACACCTGTCTGGTGTCAAACCTTTAACTGAAAAAATACACAAGAGATACAACAAGCCCTGTAGGCTGCAGTGTCGAGGCGGTCAAAACCTCAACTTGTGTATTTACTTTATCAATCAATCAATCAATCAACTGACTCAAAAGTAATGGCTCGACTTTTTCATTTGTTGTAGATACCGAAATGGTTTTCATGGCTAAAATGGTTGGCCTATTTAATTTTACCGTTTTAAAACCCGAGTTTCTTAGTAAAACCGTTGATTGAGTAATGTTTTGGGAAGATGCCTAATGCCTATGAAAACAAACGTGGCTCGCGACAAAAATTATTTCTATCTTTCTTAAACCAATGCAAATAGCATCTTCCGTCCTTTTTGAGTGACGACTGATGCCAAAGTGATTCCGAAAAAGCGTGATCGATTGGTTCTGCCCCAATAAAAATTTACGGCGTTTGTGTAAACAATGGTCGAATTTAAGTGGGAGCCTGGGTTTTAAAATTTTTAAAAGACATAAAATGGAATCGGATTTTGTCGCTAACACGCGCGTTGCCAGATCTAAAGAAATTTCTTCCCTTACGGAAGTTAACCATGTATAATTATTTTGTGCTCGTGCGTAATCTTAAGATACATTTTTTATTTAATTATTTTTAGTTTGAGGAGAAAAGTAAAGACTGATAAATTTGAACCTATTTTTAATTATGCTTACCGTTGATTGGGTTCAGTTCTAGGTACAGGGTGACCTGCCTAAAAGTCCACTCCCTTTAACTTCTTGATTTTAATAGCTATGTGCCTATATTTTTGAGAAAAAATATTAAGATGAAAGATTTAACTTACCTTAACAGTACAGCACAGTGTCTCAAAAAGAAATTCTTTCTTGAGCTGTTGGTTTAGTGGGAATTAAGAATGAAAGGACTAGTTTTCTTGTATATCTTTTTATTTTTTGGGACGTATTTATTAAGCCCTTTATTGAGGCTACAATTTTTAGCCCAATAGTCGAAAAAAATAAAAAGGTTCACAAAGAAACTAGTCCTTTATTCTCACTAAATCAACAGTCCAAAAATTAAAAGTGCATAGGATGCTAACGCCAACATCATTTACCTAGTTCTTCCTATAAATCAAATTTTGTTTAAGAAAACATATTTATTAAAACAATTGAAATTTATAAATAACGAAAACTTTATTCTTTATTAAAAATATTTTCTCTGTACAACTCTATACAAAACATATAAATATGTAATAAAAATACTTAATAATAAAACCTCGAATAAATATAACATGACAAAACTAAATTTAAATAAATATAATTATTGAAGTGAAATAAGTATATAAAATAAAAAATACATGATATTTCGATTTATTTTAATATTCCTATTTGTTTTAAATCTGGAAAATTAATTTTTCTGTTAGTTTTGGCCCTCAACAAAAAAAAATGGTCATAAGTCTAAATATTATTTGAATTAATAATTTTAAAATTTACATAGGCTTTTAAAGTCCTTTGTTTTATACAGGATTACAGGATGATAAAATTCGTGTCGAAGTATGGGGATCTCGAACCACAGGAGATACAGGGTCAGTTAGTGAATGGGGGAGAGTTGCGCAAATTTATGACCAATAAAATGTTTTTAGGCATAGAGGAAAGAAACTTAGAAATTTGATGGTTTTTAAATTTTTTGAAGAAACTTGGGTGAACACTTTCTCATATGTTGAAGCACTTCATTGTCCTGGTCCTTTCACTTTTTGAAACAAAGATAAGAACTTACAGTGCTTTCTTAATTAAGCTCTGTATTAATATTAATATTAGGGCTTTGCAAGACTCTTAAAACTTAGACTTTCAAAAAAATTGATAATTTTTTTTTCTTAATTATATTAAAATTATTAAAAAATTGTGAAAAAAACTGTGAAAGAGCTCTTACTATTGATATTAAGGGTTCCCATCGTAAATTTCCCATTTAAATAACATAGGAACAACGTTCTTTTGGACTTTGGAATTTTGTAACTCACGTTAGGGATAATATATATTTAAAGACAATTAAAAAATTTTCTTGTAGAAAATTTAACGCTTAACAAAAAAGGTCTCTTACAAATTTTTGGTATACATATTATTTTTTTTTTGTTTTTTTGAACCTTAAAATTTTATATATTTCTATTTTATATTTTTTTAATTTTTCGATGCTACCATCAACTTCATGAAACATTACTCAATCAACGGTAAAACGGAAAACTATATATCGTTACTTAAGTTTTTTTAACCTTCACCATATTATCCAGAAATTAAACATTGGTTGTTTTGATTGCACAGAGTGTTTTAAAAACAAATGGCTTTATTTAATGGAAATTTTTTTCTATTACAAAAAAACGACACATTCTTAAAGTCAATTGCCATTTTATTTTTTTTTTAAAGCTAGGTTAATTTAATTAGGTGGTAGAAAATTATAATGTCGCCGCCGCACACAGGCGAATTTTATAGAAATTGTGGGCAAAAATAAAATTCTGTTTGTTGTGGGCTAAAAACGGTTAAAATTTAAAATATTGCAGAAAATTTATAAAAAATACTTTTTAATTATCTTCAGATGAATAGGGTGTTTGGGATAACAATCTTAAAGCGAAAAATTTAAAAACAAAAATTATTTAATATTATTTATAAATAAATAAAAAGAGTTAATATCCATGTTCCAACAAGGTCTAAACAATAGTTATGAAAAATATATTACAGATAATTTTATTCAATTTATATTTTTTTAAATCATCTAATTCAACTAAGCTTTATTTGCTTTAAGCTGCTTGGTAAAAAAATTTGGAAGTAATGCTTTTTGAAACACCCTGTATATGGTAATATATCCTTTAGTTAAATATACTACATTATAAAAAATGTTAATGTGTGTTTGAAGTTAATCGATAAATGCACTAGAATCACATGCATTAAACATCCCCGCGGCGAGGCAGTGACAGGCAACTCGGACAAGTAAAATAGAGCCTTTCGAAAATAATCATATCTACGCAATGAGCTAACATCATAGATATTAAAAGTACTTACACAAAACTGAAATTTGTACAATTGTCACAAAAATTACCCAAACAAATAACATTTAGACTAAAACGCCATATTGAATGTGTCATCTGTCAAGCGAAGTCATGGATTCTAGAGAGGTAAAGAATCGCAAAAATGGCCCTCCAGTTGCAGATGGCGTTGTGTTTCAGAGAACATTTGAAATCATTTGAAAAAATTAACCGCTGCGATACGTCATTAAATATAGAAAACACAATATTAAAAAAAACAATTTTTTGAAAAAAATATATGCAGTAGATATCAAAAATCTGAGATTTTTTTTAATGAATGGCTTACTAAATAACACCATATAATTTAAAAATAATAAAAATAATCAGATCGTCGCTTTTGATGAAGTTTTTGTAAAAAAGAGGACTTACACCTTGTAGAATAAAAATAGGAAAAACTTTTATAAAATTAGAATAGGTATCTTTCATGGTGAAAAACCACATTTAGTTTATTTTTTTATTTTTTTGAAGAGTAAAAACGATTTGGAATTTACCAGAAAAATGTCCAGTTGCGGTTAAATTAAGCAGCAGCTTAGTTATCTGGTTATAAAGTTAGAGGTCTTACAATTAAGTAGGGAAAGAAATGTATTTTAAACATTTGCTATAAATAAAGTGTTCTCAAGAGTTTATTATTAGTAATAATTAAATCTGGGCGTAATTAGTGGAAGTGTTTTCTATTTCTTTTATAAATATTATTGAAAATTGAGAATATTTTTAAATAATCTTTTTGAGTGCCAATATAACTAGTAGGTACGCTCGAAGGATATCCAGAGTTTTTAATAACCTACTTATCCATCAAACCTAGTAATTAAAAAATCGACACTTTGAGAGAGTGAGAGTACATCAAAAACAAATTTTACGTTTTTAATTTGTACTAGCTTTGAATAATTCTTAAAAAAAGTTTGATTGGTTTTAAATTTACTCAGGTTTTGCTGAACTTTTATAAACATTTTTGTGTTGATTGCTAAGTATTTATAGTAAATAAATCCAAGTAGAAACTAGATAGAAAATTAAGTTTCTTGGACATTTTTTCAATGGAATTTTAATAGAAGTTTATCTTTAAGTATTTTTAAGCACCGTTACATTTATCGTATAACTTTTTACTTTATTGCTTTATTTTGGTAATGAATACTTTTGGGTTTATTTATTTTGAAAGTAATTTTAATAAAAAAAGTAGTCACCAAATTCAGTAATAATGTAATAAAATAAGTAAGACTGACACCTTTTTTGCTGTTAATGAGTTATTAGCAACTTAAGCTACATCCAATGTTTACTTTATTATTATTTTTTTAAATTAAAAAATTGCTGGGAAAAAGTTATTGTTAAAATAAATGTTGGGGGTCAACTTTATAGCCGTAATAAAAAACAATATTTCGCTTTATTTTCTGCGTCGTGTTTTTTACATCTTTTTATTTCTCTTTACCTACTTATTTAGGGAGTTTCTAATGTTATTTTATGTTTATAAATATATATAAAAAACCTAAAATATGTTTTTATAAATTGAGTTCGGAAAATTTTATTTAGGTTGTTTTTAGGAATATTTTATGAAAAAAAAAATGCAATTATTTATGTTAGAGTATGGTTAAACAAATAATAATTTAAAAAAAAATTATTATGCAGTAGTAAAAAAACATTTTAGTTTTTCGGACAAATCTAGGTATGGTTTTAGATATATCTAAAATAAAAATAAGATTGTTCAAGAAGTTTTAAAAATTTAAATAAAAAGGCCTTATCCGTAGAACTAAATTTATTCTTTATGTGCATAAATACTTTTTTCATTTTAAGTTGATAATAATAGAACTAAAATAATTTAAAAAAATAGAGTGTTTTAAAAATTATAAAGTTAATAGTAATTATTGTATCGGCAAAATTTTGTTTTGTTCTATTTGATTAAAGGTGTGGTTCCTTCCACGCGGCCGTCGCATGCGACTAACGCAATGCGACTAACATGCGGCCGCCGTTTAATCGGGTGGTTTCTTAGGACCGCGGCTCAAACTCGCGATAGCAAAATTATTAGTGAAAGGGAATAATCTTTGGTAAGAGTCGTGATGGATGATCTAGCAATATATTTATTATTAGAAGAAGGAGGAAGAGGATGACGAAATACTATTACAATTAGCCAATCTGAAACATAGCAATGCCTCTATAAATCCAATATTTCAGCAAAGACGCAATGAGGGTCGTTATACTACATTAATAAATCGATATCTGCAACAGGATGAAGTAAAATTTAGAAAATATTTTAGACTGAATAAAGCAGAGTTTAGTTTTATTCTTGACTTAATAAAAGACGATATAAAGTCCGAGCCAGACAACAGAGTTGAATATCCAATAACCCCAGAGGAAAAATTAGTCATTGTATTAAGGTAAATCTGTACAGGGTGTACCAAATTCGAGTCTTATCATTAGGATCTCGGAAACTTAAAGAGATACGGGGTCGGTTAAATGAAGGCAAAGTTGCGCAATATGATGCTAATCAAAATTCCACCTTAGAACTTTAAAATTTTCGAATACTTACTTTTGGAAAAAACCGATTATTCGCAATTTCGTTTTTATTTTTTTATGACTTTATTTGAATCGATCTAACAAAATAACTTTTACATTTCCATTGCTACTTTTTCTGTTCTACAAGATAGTGTTATTAGATTTATACACCGACGTTTCGTCTTTGAGCTGTCATCATCAACTGTTTTTTTTATATACGGCCCTGGATTTTTTAATTATATATTTTAGGAGCTATTAAGTTCCCAAAACCAATAATGTACTGCACTTATTCGAAAAATTTATATTAATGGCAATTTTCATAACAAACCATATGTTAGAGAGAGTCAGACAATATATTTTTGGCAGGATCTTGGGAAAACATTAAACTGATTTTTTTGAATAAGTGCGAAACATCATTGGATTTGGGATCTTAAAAGCTCTTAAAATACGTAATAGAAAATCCAGGATCTCATTTAAAAAATAAAGTTTCAATTTTTAACAATTAAAAAAAAACACCGGACATTCCACACAAAACAACACAAACAAAATATCAGTCGCAGACACGACTGCGTCTACACTGCTTCTTCAGCAGTCCAGTCGCATCAATCGCAGTCGTTGACAGCGGACGCATACGACGGCCGCTTGGAAGAAACCAGGCACATTTAAAAACATTAGTAGGAGTGCTTTGCCGCTAACGTAGTGCGTTAGCCGCATGCGGCGGCCGCGTGGAAGGAAACATACCTTAAGGTCAACAAGAAAAGTGTGACTATTTGAAAATTTGGTTAATTCTGTCGAGACTAAATTTCTTTTAGATGGTGGCCAATACACCAGTTTGTAAGGCCATCATACCAAAAAAAAAAATATTTTTGCTTTATATTTATATGTATACTATACCTAAAGTCCAAAATTTCTGTCAGTGACTCATTTAATACCGGCCACCCAACCGACGAAGCGGCTGAATAAAAATCTAACACTAGTAAATGATTTTTAACCCTATGATATACTTTTCCGCTCAAATAACAGTGAACCGGCCAAAAGTTTCATCGCCACGTTGTCATAATTCGCAAAAATAAATCACCAGCCAGCGATCGCACTTAAAATAGCACGCCAATATGTATTGAAATCATTGTTATCGAGAAGACAATAAAAGTGGCAACACTCCTTAGTTTACAACTTGAAGAGACTTGAAAATAAGCGTATCGACAGGGTTTTCGTGCTGTTCGATGATTTTATTTAGTTATTATTGATTATGGACAGATTTTGTAAGTTTAAATTTTAATTGCTATACAGGGTATTTTCGAAATATTATAAATTTCTAATAATTGAAGTATATAGATATTGTTTTGTGCCAATTTTATAATAGTTTATCTTATTTAGTGTATATAATTGTATATAAAGATTTAGTGTTGTTAAGTGCTTTTAATTCTGTAAACTATGAATATTAACCAACCTTTAACTAGTTATCCGCCTACAAAAAAAACCCATTTAAAGTTAAAAGAACGAATAATGGTTAAAAATGTTTACCATGGGATTCGGGAACGAAATCCAGAACTAACCACTTTGGATGCTGCACAGATATGTGCAACTTTAACAAAAGTTTTTTCGCGTTCGGTATTCAGAGTTTTAAAAGGAAAAAAAATCAACATTAGTAATTATTCGGATACTGAAAAATGCGATTTTTTCGCTATTTTTTTGCACACTTTTTACTTTTCGATTGTTAAACATGAATCAGAAGCTGTTTTTTTGGCTGCCTCTTAGAGTATTTAAAAAAAATAATAATTGAATTGTTTAATTCCATTTAACGACATATTCCTTTAAATTCTGTCATTTGCACGAAAACATATTTAAAAACTCATACTATGTTAATATAAAAAAAAAACACTTAAAAAGTAAGGAAAAAACCTTAATTTTCAATAAAAAGTAGGTAAAACGTTTACGTCCGAATTCAACTCGAAATTCTAAAAATGTTGACCTGTTACCAGGTTGTAATAGTTTTCTTTATGACATTTTTATAAGGTATGCGAACCTTGCTTCGCTCGACCCGCAATGTTTGATCAAAAATATTCTCGATATGGAAATCCTAAATATGGAACACGAAAGACCCGAAATAGTTATTGGATTCTACAAGCTGATGATTTTAGAGCTTTCGTGTTCCTTATATAGGGTGCCACAGATTCGAGTGCATGCATGGGGATTTCGGAAACTGTAAGAGAATGGAAGTCGGTTATTAGTCGTGTTATGGCAAAGTTGCGCATTTAGGTGGCTAACAACATGCCTATTAGAAAGTTGTAAAATTCCGAGTACTTCCGGAGATATCCGGAAAAAACAGAAATTTGCTGATATCGTTTTTATTTTTTCCTGACGTTATTTAAAGAGATATGGAAAAACAAAAGACACTTTTTTATGGCCACTTTTTAAGCTCTACAAAACAGCGTTGAGAGATTTTCCGTACGACGTTTAGTTTTCTTTAAACCATCATCAACTTTCTTTTTTTAAATACGGACGTGGGTTTTTTATTTAATTTTTTGAACCCCTTATTATAACAATTACAAAAATGTATTACACTAAATATTTATTTACCAATATGGAACGCCCCTATAAGAAATGATGTGCGTTTTTTGTCTTACTCATTGTCTCTTATGGAAAATATGTTTATTTAACAGAAAAATATTAAGTGTTATACATTATTGTAATTGGGATTATAACTGCTTTTAAAAAATGCAATAAACAATTAGGTGCCGTATTTAAAAAAATAAAGTTGATGATGGTTTAACGAAAACGAGACGTCGTACGGAAAATCTCTCAACGCTGTTTTGAAGAGCTTAAAAAGTGGCCATAAAAAAGTATCTTTTGTTTTTTCATATCTCTTTAAATAACGGCAGAGAAAAATAAAAACGAAATTGTCAAATTTCGTTTTTTTCGAGATATCTCCGGAAGTACTCGTAATTTTACAACTTTCTAATAGGCATGTTGTTAAGCACCTAAATGCGCAACTTTGCCATAATTTAACTGACTACGTATCTCTTAGGGTTTCCGAAATCCCCATGGATGCACTCGAATCTGTGGCACCCTGTATAGTGGATATTTTTGATGAAGCAATGCGTGTGAATATCGTATTTAATATTGAAATTGCAAGATCGGTGGTGAATTGGCAAGTCGGTGTAACTTGGATTGTCTATCGTTCTGCTTTTACATCTTTTTTAATTTATGTTAAGACTAAAATTTTATAATTTTTTTCATGTAGCAAAATAAAATCAGAGAAGGTAAAATTAAAGTAAAAAATGTATTTTTTTTTGGAAAACTCAAATTTGTGTTCTTTGACCTCAAAATAGGAGGTGTGCAAAATTAAGCAAAAAAATTACATTTTTCATTAATCCGAATAATACCAAAATAATATAGGCTTATTACTAATTTAAAGGGTTGAGGAAAATGTGAGAAAATAACTTTTGCTTGTAAAAAATATTTTCATGTTTTGACGAAATTTTATCATTTATTTTCTTAAATGCATACGCCACTGGAATTGATTCCCCTGACCCCACACAACCCGGGGCACTCTAAAAGCGAGCGATGCGTCATTGACAGAAATTTTGGACTTGAAGTATAAGTGACATAGAAAATGCAACACACAGAATTATTTATTAAATTTTGATAAAAACTTGTAAACATATTTGCTATTATCGACGTATATGCTGATAAAATTTTGAAGGCATTCCAAACCGTACTTTTTTGTAAAGACATTTTTTGTTATATCAGGATCCGAACAATATGAACATGTTTACTTAATATTCAGTAATTTTTCTGTGTTGGATTTGTTCGATTTCATTTTTTTTCATCGCATTATCATAAGTAGAGTTCGCAGACGCGCTAATTTCACTCAACTTTCCGAGTTTGAGAGGGGTCGGATAATTGGGTTACGTAAAGTCGGATTTTCTTTTAGAGAACTCGCTAATCAAGTGAATCGAAACGAGGCTACAGTAATGAGTGTCGAGCGTGGTTCCAAGAAGGCCGAAATCGACGACTTAGAGGTACTGGACAGACAGACTACAGAGCGACAGGATCGTTATTTGAGGCAACTAGCATTTTGAAATCGATTTTCCACAACAAGGGCAATTGCAAACCGGTTGTTTGATGCTGTCGGAAGGGCAATAACAATGAGGACAGTTTATAGCCGAATAAGGTCTTTTGGATTGTTTTCATAACGTCCCCATCTTGTACTACCTCTGATCCCACAGCATCGTTGGCAACGATTGGTTTGAAGTAGGTAGAGACTTGAATGGAATATGGAATGGAACTCAATCGCATTCAGCAATGAATCCAAATTTTGTTTGGGCACACATGGTGGCTGTGTAAGAAGGTGACGTGGTGAAAGACGAAACGTCCAATTTTCCATCTAACGGCATATTAATCGCACTGTGGGTGTTATGGTATGGGGTGCCATTGCTTACTGTAGCAGGTCACGATTAGTGTTTATTCCAGGTAGCATGACTGCCCAGCGCTGTATCCAAGAAGTTTTGCAACCACATCTGCTTCCCTGCTTAGAAACATTGCAAGATTACCTTGGTCAGCAGGACAATGCACACTTTATGTCTCACGTGTTAGTTTTAGAAGCGTCAGGTGTTAATTTGCTTTAGTGGCCTCCTCGATCTACAGACATTTCCCCTATCGAACATGTATGAGATTTGATAGGAAGTGGTTGTAAAAAATGTACCTACTTTGTGACCTATCCGGACCCTCCCCATTCATACCCATCTTACTTGTCCAACAGAAAAAATTACATGCACCGCGCCGATTGTAGAAAACGATACTTGCTTAGTCCATCGCAGTGTGGGGAGCGGGGAATGGCACTGCCCGCGCTTTGGCGGCGCGCACCAAACCAAGCTAGTCTAATCTATTTTGTCTCTTCGCGTTGCGCAATTGTTATAATATAGAAAGAAGTGTCGCTTTTAAAAAGTATAAAACGAACAAATCAGGTATCTCTTTTGAGTTTTTTCTTTCAAGAAAGAGAGACCAAAGCCCAATGAACTTTTGTCAAAAGACAATGTGGACCTTCGTAACTTTTATTGCCTCTGCCCTTGGACGTCTTGATTTGTAATGGTCCAGCGTAGTCAACTCCATAGTGGGAAAATGGTTGTGATGGTGTAACTCGTGTTGTCGGAAGTTGTCCCATTAATTGCTCGCCTGTCTGGGCCTTGAATCGAATACACTTTATGCATTTCCCAATGTTAGTTTTGACTGTTCTTTTCTCATTGACGATCCAGTACATTTTCCAAATATATGCTAATGTTAGCTGGTTTCCGCTGTGTAGGATTTTCAAATGAGCATCATTAATAACCAATTTGCTAAGGTGACTATGAGAATGCAAAATCGCAAGGTGTTTGGAGTTAAATGACAGATGCGATTAAGTATCTTACTAGCCTTGGGAACTTGCTTTTTCTCTAGTAGAGCATCAATTTCCTCTTTGGGGACCCCCCTTATCAAAGCTATAGCTACGTCCGTGCCTATACAAACCACAAATTGCATTGTTAAAATGCATTCAAATAATATATTTTTCGAGACGGCTTTTGAAAGTTTTAATAACTTTGTAAATAAGAGTCAGAACTGACACAATCGTTCCTGGGAGTTTTCGAGGTCGCTGATCACGATTATGATGTTCAAATTGACCCACAACCGATCAGGAGCTCAGGAACGCCGATAAACGTCATATCCATAGGACTCTCCCAAAATTCACGCGGAGAAACTCGACGCCCGGGGGTTTTTTGGGTTGCTGAATTGCACTGGTTGCACCTCCGAGAGTTTTCCTCTGCCAAAAACAATCCGAAAATCATTAGGGGGCGTTTTTTGGTTCGATGAATCCAAATTTCACGTTGAAAACGACCCCCTGAACACCTGGTGCACCAGAACCTGGAAGCGGACCTAATCTCCGAGGATTTTTCTCACAATAAAATTCAAACCCGGCATTAAGACTGGAATTTTACGATCGTTTCTGGAAAACTCTCGGAGACGACGTTAAGGCCGAGGTTTCGGGTGCACCAGGTGTCCGGAAGTACGTTTTCGGGGTGAAATCTGGATTTAGCGTCCAAAAAAAACCATAACGATTTTCGGTTTGTCTTTAGCGGTCCTGTCTGGAAAATCATCGGCGACGACATTCAGGCTCAGATTCCGGTCAGCGGTCGTTTTCAACCTGAAATTTGGATGTAGCGCTCCAAAAAAGCCTCCAAAATGATTTTCGAGTTGTTTTTAGCAATCTTGTCAGGAAAACTCTCGGAGATAACGTTCACGTCCAGGTTTCGGCGGACCAGGTGTCCGGGGGGTCTTCGCCCATGCTATATTTGAATTCAGCGACCCAAAAAACCCCCGGGCGTTAAGTTTCTCTCCTTCCCGCGTGAATTTTGGGAGAGTCCCATGGAGATGACGTTCATCGGCGTTCCTGATCTCCAGGTCTGCTGTGGGTCAATTTGAACGTTATAATCGTGATAAGCGACCTCGAAAACCCCCGGAACCCGATTTGGGCAAGACCTGACTCTTATTTACAACGTTATTAAATCTTCCGAAAGCCATCTCAAAAAATGCATTTTTAACTGTAGCAATGCAATTTGCGGTTTGTATAAGTCACAAAGTAGGTACATATAAAAAATTTTTGGAAGCGGATACAAAAAAAAACCGCATTCCGATCCGTCTTAGTCTAAAAAATTGAGTGCTTCATTGCCTCGACTAACTTGAGATAATTCCAAGTTAGTTCATTGTTGTGCTGGGTCAAAGTCAAAATTGAAATTCGTATAAAATAATAAATATTCCGTTGATGAATTGTTTAGAAAGTTGTGGCAACGCCAATTTTAACCAAAGAGCCTTGGCGCATAAGGGAGGGGTAATCGGCCTTTTTACCTTTGTAAATCTCATTCAGCTAGGCTTGTTAAGAAAAAAAAAGACTTGCTTTTTCCTGTTTTTTTTTTTTTAATTTACGTAGGTGCTTCAGAACGTGTATTATTAATTCATGAAACCCTTGTTTTTTTTCCAATATCTCAGCCGCATTAAAAGATTTTTTAGTAAAAAATTTTTAATTTTTTTCGAAGCGCGGATAAAGCACTTTTTTTAATTTTCGGCGTAAAATTCAGTTTTTTTAGGCTTTAAAAATTTTTAATATGTTTTTTCTTAACAAATCCTTTTGACCCACGTTATGATGAAAAAAATACACAAGTAATATGTCTTTAGTAGATCTGGCTTCATGAACTTTTTCATAATTTTGGAGAGGGTGATATTTTTTATTTTTATTAAGAATAAAAGTTTTAAATAATTTTTGGAAGATGGGGTATCCAATTATTAGGGTTGGAGGGTAACATGTGGATATACAAGTGGCCAAGGAATGAAATTCATGATAAAATGACTTCGCCACCCGTCAACAGAGAAGCAGACTTTAGTAGTTGGGAGATTGGAATCTGAAGTCGGGGAGGGATTACATACCCCGTAACGAATCCAGGTAACAGAGTTGTTGTATCTATTTAAATGGCTACAATTCGACAAGACTCTTAAACAATTTCGCAGAGCAATTGACCAAACTATCAGTCAAGTGTTGAGAACTATCACTATGCAAAGTTTGAAAACAATAGGTCGACTCCCATTATCCATAAAAAGTCCCCAAGGTCCTTTGATGGTGAGTTTGGGGGATTGGGGTAGATATCGGGTTTTGTGCCCGTGAAGACTTTTGATCAGCGTAATGAAAACTATTATCAAGCAAATTTTAAAAACAATTGGCCTAAACCCATTTTTCATAAAAAATTTGCGGAGTCCTATGTCTTTACTATTTAGTAACACCTAAATATTTTAAAATTAATTTTCTTATTAACTTTTTAAACCAAAAGTTATTTAAAATTTCCATTCTCCAGAAAAATAAAAAATAATAATAAACTTAAAAGTTTTTTTTTAATATCCCAAAAAAAGCAAAGAAAAAAATAGATTTTGATTTTTTTGACCCTATCACCCTTTTAAATTATGAAAAAATTTAATAAAGCTAGATCTGCTAAAGACACATCACATATATTTTTAATCCTAAAAAAAATAAATTTCGTGCCAAAAATTTTTGAAAAAATTGTGCTTCATCCGCGCTTCGAGGACTTTGGCCTAAGCAAAACTAAAAAATCTTTTAATACGGCTGAGATATTAGAAAAAAAAACGAAAAATCTTTATGATTCAATAAAATACTTTTTGAAGCACCCACGTAAATTAAAAAAAAAACAGGAAAAAGCATGTATTTTTATTCTTAACAAGCCTAGCTGGGTAAGATTTCAAAAAGTGAAAAGGCCGATTACCCCATCCCCCCTATACCACAAGGCCGTTTGGTATACGGGGATTTTGGGGCGCTGATCACGAATCTGAAAAAAATTTGAAGAAAATGTTTCGTTTTCGAGATATCTATTATCAAACTTGAAAATCAAACTAACCTCATTTTTACTATTTCTTCTTCTTTTTGCACAAAATTCTTGATTTTTGCGGTAAATTAGAATACAATATTTAATAAACAAATTTTAAAAACTTGTTTTAATATTTATTTTAAACCTTTTTTTCATTTAATTGCAAAACCTTACTTTTAAATGCCTCAACCATGTATACACTGGGGAATTTTTCAGCAAACATGGCCGAGACCTTTAAAAGGGAACCTTCGCAATTTAATGGAAAAAAATGTAAAATAAATATAAAAACAAGTTTTTAAAAGGTTTTTATAAAATTTTGTGTGATACTTAAGTGTAAAAATAAAGAATTGTGTACAAAAAGAAGGGGGAATAGAGTGTAAATAAGGTAAGTTTGATTTTCAATTTGGATGATGGTTATCTCGAAAACAAAACGTTTTCGTCAACATTTTTTCAGATTGGTGATCAGCTACCCAAAAAACCCCCGTATACCAAATTTGGTTAAAATCGACAACTTTCCGCAACTTTCTAGACAATTACAGGATAATTATTATCCCAAAGAAATCTAAAGATACCTATGATAAAGAATATAATAGGTTTGGGGATTGGATGAAAAATATTGATGTAAAAATTATTAACGAGGCTGTGCTATTTGGATATTTCCAGGAATTGGTATGTTAAAATTGCTGTTGTAAATTATTATATATTTATTACTGGGTAAATTGGTTTTTACTGGTCTTTTTATAACTGTTCATTATTTAACATAAATGTTTAAAAAATATGTTAATAAAAAGTTGTTACTGATTTTTTCTATATATTTCACTTAATGCCCGAGGGCATTAGAACCTTTTTAATGCCTTATTTGTGTATTTTTAGTTGCCTAGATATAACCGTTCATTAATGGAAAATTATGCATTAATGAGAGCTATTAATACATATTTTTGTATACGGTAATAATACTCATAAATAAATGACCGCCGAAAAAGGAATAATAACAAAAAAATATTCTGTAGTCTAGTTTTGATTTTATTTGGATTCTGTAAGGTAAACATAAAAACTCAAATAGTAATGCCTTTTTGGAAATATGTCAGAAGTTTCAAAGATAATTTTACTTACGACGAAAGTTCTAAGAAAGAGGACAAAAAAGTCATTAACTCATGCTTATCATCACTAGGCACAAAAATGTCTCCACAAATTAAATGTTTCACCACTTACATGATATTTATAGCCAAAAAATATCTTTTGTCCTCTTTCTTTAGAAAATATGTGTTTGCTGAGACCTAATTATTATTTCATTTATGTTTTGGTTATTAACAAACGATAAAATCTATAGCATTTTCAATAAAACATGTAATAAAATGGGATGATATATCATAAAAGCACATACTCTATTGACGTGGTTATGGCAATACTTATGACCTGTTTAAACGTTGCCAGTTGGCGTTTCAACTTAGGTTGCCAGTCACTGAAATCCAGCTACTACACACAAAAAAAAGATTTTTCAAAATAAGAACATAGATGGTTTAAAAAAATATATTTTGTTTAGAAACCCTGTGCTATTATATTAAAAACTTGTTTTTGTTCTAAAGATTTTAAAAGTCTTAAAACAAAACATAAATTTCCTGAGTCGATTTATTCATTTTAATACCATTTATTTTAAAGTAAAAATTCCATTTCTTATTTCGAAAAAATGAGTCACGTAAATTAAAATCATATAAAGTCACAATTTAAATTCACAGCTATCTTGAATTAAAATAATAAGATATGAAAATAATTAATCCAATTTTTAAAATTAAGAATATATAAACTCTTGTTTTGTAATATAAGTTTCACTATTTTAGCAAGGGATTCTTTCAGTTAAAACCGCCTTTATCTCATTTTAAAATTTCAAGATCTCATTCCAAGAACTTCTTGATTTTAGTAATATACCATGTCAATACCAGAAATAGGTGCAACAACATCTGTACTAGTATATGTGAAATAGAAAAAGATAGACATAGTTAGCCGCTGCGGTGATGTCCGTTACGTTTGTATCTCCTTTCGCGTCTAGTGGTCAGTTGTGGTTAGTTTACTAGTATTATCGATACGACCTTGTGTGTGAAAATTTTAAAAATCTAAATCGGGAATTTGATGCTGGTAAGTATTTTTCATTATTAAAATATTATTTATACCTCTTTGCTTTGGCACTATACCTACTTAATGTAGTGAAATAAAACTAAAACAACTTCTAACTCCCCCAAAATTGATAAAAATGTACCAAAACGTTTGAATAATTGTTGTACTGTCCGCCATTATCAAAAGATGCCTAACTTTTGACATGAACCACAACGACGCCGACGTTATTAGATAAATTAGATTAGCACCAAGGTAATTAATAATACAATGAGTTTTCAAGAGATATTGGACAGAGATTGGACTTTAAATTTTAGGAAAATATGTTAAATAGAATTTTTACATTTTAGAATATTTTTATACATGGTGTCTGTAAAAGGTCTTTACAAAACGCTAGCACATATTCCTAAGGCGATTATAGTTGGCCAGGCATGAGTTTTCTCATTTTTTTTAAAACCCGCATCTCTGGCCGATTTTAAAATACAAAACAAGTTTTGAAAGTGATAAAATTATTAAATTTTGGTTGTCGGTACGTACAGTCTGTTTTACTTTACTTTTTAGGTAATTATGGAGATACTCATTTTAAGAGGGAAACGTCAACCACCAGTTAAGTTCAAATTAAACCAAGTTTAAGCCAACCTTCTACAACCAGCCCATATTACATTTCACCATAAAAGACTGTTTGCCGCTTATTGAGATATTTTATATTTAAAACTAAAAAATGTTTCTGTGTTAAGTTTTCAAAGATTAGGGATAAGAGTTTGTATTATTTAGAAATTTTAGTATTGTTTTTTTTACTGCTAAATAATATATATTAATAAAAAAATTAAAACTGTTATAACTTTTAGCAAGTTTTTTTATTTTACTCATAGGTACCTACTACCTTTTCAGTGTAGTTATAGAATTCAAAAAGTAACTATGAATTTTGCCCCAAATCTCCTTGGATCTGAGAAAAAATTGTGTTTTTGAAATACGACAACGGCATTGTCTCTGATTAACATTTTGCATATTTTGTTTCATGAGTCTGGATGTTTAAATAAACAGGGTGTTTTGAAAAAAAAGCAAATATTTTAATAAGGGATCTTGGACGTGAAAATTAGAAAAAAGTTCATATAAATGCTGGTACGGAAATGCATTTTTATCCAGTGTGTTGAAAGTTTAAATAAAAAATAATTTTTCATTTATATTAAAAAATTGGCCAATTTTACATAAACCTGTTAGGTTTAACGAAAACTTGCCAAGAGGTTTGCCAAGACTAATTTTTCCTGTATCTTGAAGCATTTCCGGACCCACATTTATATGTTTTTTTTCATATTTTAAATTCGAATTTGACGTCTAAAATAACCCATTGAAATATTTACTTTTCTTTTAAAACACACAGTAAACCTATTTAATAATACAGACTCATGAAACAAAATATTGGAGGTGTCAAAATAAAAAAATATTTTTCAAATGAATTTAGATAGTAT